>WHYT01016970.1:258729-345638 GCA_009806455.1 Tetrax tetrax
TTGTCAGAATTTTTAATAATAAAAGTATGACACCGTTCTCTTTTCCTGCTTCACAAATTTGGCGATGTTTTTTTTCTAGCATTATGGAATGTTAGGACATAAACTATAAGACCAGAATAAAATTAACATTCAACAGCTAGCTGAATAAAAAAAAGATAGACTACAAGGTGGCAGCGGCATTGCCCTGAGAAGCTGCCCTAAAAAGAGTTAAGGAGATATTATGTGGACTACAGAAAAGAGAGGAGGAGGAAAAAAAAAAGAAGAGGACTTCTTAGGATATAGTGTAGAATTCAAAACATACTATACAAATAGCTTCAGAGGTGGCTGCATCAAGTTGTGAGTCTGCAGTGATACCATCTGCCAGTTTTTACTGTCCTGTCCCAGTCTTCCAACTGGAAGCCAACCTGCACAGGTGGTCTTGGCACTGGAAGTTACTGCTTCTGGTGTCAGGTCACAAAAAGTGTTGAGCAGGGCTCTTCAAATGGTTTGTAAACCTTCAAAAAAATTGTCTCTGCCTTTCAGCAAATCTGAGTATGCACAGAACTCGCTTCTCTGTATGCTCGCACCTAAATGGGTACAAACTCCCCATCAGCTCCTGCTTAAAACAGTGTTCTCCTGGAAAACAGCCACATGAGCTACTTTCCAAGTGTGTAACGCTGGATCCTTTTCAGCCAATGTTCCAGCCCTGTGATGCTGTTGCATAAGGTGTGGAAAAAAAAGCACAACCATAAGGAGACATGGAGCTGTAGATTACAAACTAATTCATCATTCCTGGAAGACAGCATGCTTCCCTGGGCCAACGACAATATTTTTTCCAACTTTCCCTGGTAAGCTTGCTTACCCTTTGAAATATCAACATGTAATTTGTGATTCCTAGTAAGAAGATTGTATTTTAGGTTATAAGAAAGAAAGATGTCTTGCCATTATTTCTAGGCAGATATGTCTGAATGTTGAAGCATACATAGCTTGCATACTTCACACTTTTCCAGAAAGTTCTTTAGGAAAATTAAAACTGTGAAAAAATTAGAAAGAATTTATAAAGCCTAAGCAATTATAAGAAAAACAAGGGGTATTCAAACAAACGGAAGCTAGAAAGCTCTATGTACAAATCACAACTGCAAGTTTCAGAAGCGTGCATTTATAAAACATAAGGGTAATGCATTTTTTATGTATACCATTAAACTGTAACTTGCTTATTGTCTTTTGACTTTTTAATTAAAGATGGGGAGTCAGATTGTGTCCCTATTTAATCTAACTTCTGCTGGAATGTATCTGAAGGTACATTTTTCCATGGGTGTACTCTCAGGCTGAGAAAAATAAACTTCTCTGCTTTATAACAGCTGAGAGAGGGGCCAGCGTCTGCGGTGTCCTCGACATCCTGCACTTATTTGCACTGTGCTTGAAATCCTGATGGAGATCGACTTGACATTTCCACAGACTCTCTCAGCTCTGGCAATCTGTATTCTCATCCAGAAACTGCCGTGCAAGAAGCACCTCCCCGATTAGCACCTTGGAGTCCCCTCCCGACTCCAGAGGTACGTTTTGAAGCATCCTATCCACAGGGAAAGCATTCAGCCGGCCCCTTTGCACATTACTGCCTGCACACCGCCCAATGCCATGTGTTCAGCAATAGATATCAGCTTTCCCATTCTAATGCAAATAGAACAAGATGCAAATGGCACTCTAGATATTGTAAGGAGTTTGTCCACATTTTTTTTTCTGAAATGCAACCTATCAGTAACACAGTGATACATTAGTACTTAGACATTGATAGATATTGCTTAGCAGCATTTTCTGAACCAGTTAAAAGTTCACAGAGCTCAAGAGCAGTTAATCACCACATGAATGTTTTCTATAGTCTGTGTTGTCATGCAAATTCAGGTTTTTCTGTTGATAATCCCACTTACATCAGCTTTTCCACTTTATACCACCTTTCTCATTGCTTTCCAGTACCCTTTGTGACCAGAAAGTTTGCTTATGGACACACAAAGAATCAGGATGATCCCTCCATGCATATTTTAAAATAAGACTGCTAAAGTAATAATAGTTCTCTCCTACACTTTTCCAGTGGCAAATGCCTTTTGCAAGCAATGCTGTTATTTCTAAACGGTTGAATTCTCACAATATGCAGCTTGCATTACTGCCTGTGATGATCATGTTTCTAGTTCAACCTTGATGTAAACTTTTCAAGAGCAATACATTGGATCAGAGTCAAATATTGTTTAGAGTATTGTGTGGGATTTTTTTTTTTTTCCACTTTGGCATTCAACATTTTAACCGAGGAGGTCTGTGAGAGACTGGATCTGTGGTCCTGGGAAAACAAATCCCTGTTTTCCTAAGTTTCAAGTAAATTCATTACGGCTATATGACTCATGTAGCTTTAGTGGCCTTACTGGTTTATTTATTAGAGCGCCAAGAAGCAATTTATCTTGTTTACTTAGGTCTCCAGTGACATACTTGTGACTTTTAAATAACGCTTAGTTCTTTTAAAATATCTGCTTTTTAAAGGACAATAAAATAATGGAACCTTTTATGACATTACATTACTTCAGTTCCATGCATCAATCTGTTGTGATGTTACGACAGCATCCAATTGTGATGACACAGATCACAGCCTTGTCTAATCTTTTTACAATGTACATTAAATATTATGGCACTCTGTAGGTACTAACAAAATACACACAGTAAACACCAGCAATCCTTAAACACCCTGAGGGACAGATTTTAGTGTAGCTTCACAACCTTAAAGATGAGAAAACAGACATGCAACTTGTAAAGGCAAGATTAAAACTTTCAATCATTAGACATTTCTATTGATAATCTGTAAACAGCATCAAGCATTTAATTTTATAATTATTTTTTGCTTCTCAGAAGCACTGTCAGATAATCAGTTAAAACGACATAAATATTGCCTCACTTGGGAACAGAGCATGGCTAAGCCCAGTCAGAAAAACAATCCCACAGAGCATTTTCATTCTCATGTAAAATTTCTCACTTATCTCAAAACATCTCTTACCTTTGTTTCCAAATAGTTACTCATTTTGCATCTCAGGTTTATCTGTCACAAGTTACACATGATCACATCATTATTTTACAGGGTTAAAGTGTCTCAGAATTCAGATCTATTCCACCTTCTTCATAATATTCTAACAATAAGGCTGTAAAAATACGGGGAACTCATTCCTGCATTGTTTAAACCGCAGGTGACTTTAATCTGCCACTATAGTAGCTCTCTTACACAACAAAAATATTAGCGATGTATGTGAATGATAATATTGTTCTAACATACCCTAAAAATTTATGAGCGTGAAAAAACCCTAGATTTTTACGGCCTGTCAAGGCACTTAAAATACATTTTGCTCTTGGCTGGTTTTTTTTTTCCCCAAAAAGAACCATATCTTTTTTAGAATCTTAACCCAACACAGTATACAGGCTAAGTATTTTCTCAGTCTTTCCACAGTGTCAAGGATCACTTTATTTGAAAACAAAGTTCCTTTAAATAAAACAAGAACATCAAAATATTTAAAATGCACAAGTTTTCAAAAGCAAACCAGTTCAGATTCCTAGAGAACTCATTAGTTATTTTCCATGAAACATGCTCAAAATATTCCAATTCTAATTTTTGTGTAAAGCCTCAAAGAGTACCTTTTTTAACTGAATAAAATGTTTACAGAAAAAAAATCATACAAGAAATAAAACTTGAAACAATTTAAATGCCACATGTGGTAGAGCTCCAAGCAGCTTTTACAAATGATCAGTTGAATAGATTTTGTGAGTTGCTTTTTAGTCAGATAAGTTTGTGTGTAAGACAAAGTTGCAAAGGAAACACGACTGATGAAAATTCTTAAGGGTCTATTCCAAGACTCCTGTTCTGGGAAAGCTCTTACCATAAGGAGATTAATTTATATAAACAATTTATTCATAGGCATCTAGAAAATACAGGTGATGGTTATTCTTTTTGGCACGCTTTCCAATCAATACGGGAATAAGCACTATTAGTTAAAGCACTTTTGTAATGGTTTGGTACAGAAGACACTCCTTCTGGAAGCCTTCAACAGATAAACAACTTAGCTAGGACTTTAATGTCGTACAAACTACTAGAAATTAGGATACATGGATGGAAACTGGAGCTTGGGGCAAGCAGGCATCTTGGATGAGGCTCACTGTGAGTTACCTACTCTGTGTAACAAGGCTAGAGGTGGTAGGAAAAACATCCCTTGTTTCTGGCTAGTTGAATCGGCTCCAACAGCAGTTCTTGTGGACTGCAAATATAGCAAATCTGCTTCTTGGCAGCTCTTGTGCGATCCTGAGGTAAGCATAAGAAGCGATGGTGCAGAATGAAAAGAGTTATCAATCAGATAAGTTTCACAAAAAAAAAAGCAATGTTACTAAATTGCATGATGTTCGCACAAGATAACATTTTTTTCCCCCTTTCATTTTTTTCTGTACTTCCTTCCTAATCTATTTCTGCTCCTTCTTATTCTTTGTTGCAAGGTATAAGCTTTGCTGAAATAAATAGTGAAAAACCTGGAGGGGAGAAGAAAGAAAAAAAAAAAGTGTCCGAAAGCTCAGATATACTCATTTTGGTTGCTGTAATTTATCTGAGTCCTAAAGCAAATTCAATCAATTCTAGAACTCACTGTAAGAGACTAAACTTGCAGGGTTTTTTCATCCCAAACCATATATGAATTTGGCTCTCGGGAAATTTTCTTAAACACAAAAGGTAAATTGCATATTTGTATGTTCAGAAACCTTTACCCCATCACACACAAATATTATGTATGCAGTCCATGAAATCCACTGAAAGAGCCTTGTAGTTCCAGGCAGTGTTTTGGTCTGATGAATAAATAAATCTGCTGTTTCTGTAATCTATGCACTGACACTCACTAAATGTTGAAGCATCTCCAGAAGGCTGCATATATTACAAATGTCAGACTTCCATTTTGACAAAACATTGCCTACCTTTCTGAAGCAACTGAACAAAATGATATCTTAAAAATTCTCTTCTCTATTTTGTTGATGAGAACTGCTATGCACATTTGATTAGCTGACAAAGCAACCTAAGCCTCAGTCTTTCATTGAGAATATGTCATAAAAGGGGGGAAAAAAGCAGGCTAATTCTTACCAAAAGCTTACTTGCTGTCTTTTAGCCAAAGCTTACAAAACACCTACTAGTAGGGATTTTTTGGTTGAATTTTAAAACATATGGCTCATTATTCACATTTTTTTAAAAGTGTGACTTCAGAATCCTCTGATTTTAAAAGCAATAACAAAACCCCCAAAGTGTCAAATTAAGAAAGCTGAGAGCTTGCCTGCAATTATTAACACATTTCTTGTCTTAAGAGGGTGTCCAAAGGGTGATGATCCCTAGTAACTGCCAGGAGATAATGAAAATAGGAGCTCTGGCTGTTTGACTAGAGATTTCTCAGGCAGTGGCACTCTCTTCCTTTGCAGAAGAGATCTTTTTTGTGAAGCAGGATTGCTTGGTGAGCATGACAGACCATGCTTAGTTCCACAAATTGAAAAATAATCACGATAATTAAGTCTGAGAGCCAGCCCTATTCCTTGGCACATTCAGTTACCTCTGGGATTACACAACCGCGCTTCCTTCTGCAAGTGTGAGAATTTTCTTTTTCCTTTCTTCCTTTCCATAAGAGAAGCCTAAATGAAACGTAATTCCTTTTGCCCCGTGAAGGATTTGATCTCTGCCAGTTTAAGTGATTTGATCAATTATAAGTTAAGTGCAAATCACATCTGCCATGTGGAAGGACCAAAAAAAGCCACTCAGAAACCAATCTGAAGTAAGGACAATGGGTTAAGCTTATGAACATCCTGCAATGATGCTCAGTAATTTATCAAAGGTTAAAAAAAAAACCACACAAACACCATGCATCATCTTATTTGACTTAAGAATAATTCTACCCTAAGCACCTCAGTTATTCAGGTTATTCATGGTATAATAAGCAGGGAGGAAGAAAAAAATAGTCCATATCATACAAAAAAAAAAAAAAAAAAAAAAAAAGAGAGAAAGAAAATATATCCAAAGGGAAGAAAAAAGTGTGGACAAATCTGGTAGCACCCAATTGCATTGGTATTTTGTATTTGTTGGAGCGCAAATTTAAAAGTCCAAAAGAAGTCCTGTTCACACTCCTTTAGCACCGTATCTCAAACCTAGCAGATGATGTTAGCTGCCTCTTCTAGGCCTCTCTCCAGTGAAATGCCTATGGTCACACAATGAACAGAATCACTTCACATTCTCAGTCCAAACCAGCTGTCAAGCTTTAGTGTTTTGGTGGGTTTTTTTTTGTTTGAGGTTTGTGGTTGGTTTTTTTTTTTTATGGTTTTGGTTTTTTTTTTTTCCCAAGAAAGCTTAGAGACCATGCCTTTAACAGATAACTGAAAGAGTAGGAATTAGTAACAAGACACCTTCCACAGATAAAATCCTGTTCTGAGCAACAGGAGCACTCCCATTTACTCTAAACAGACCACGAGCAATCACCTAGACTCCTTGTAGTGCTGTCATATTTTTCAAGTCTGAAGATTTAGCAGATTAAGAACAGAACACCGCTGCTAGCCGGAACAGGGAGACCTGTTCTGAGAAAGAATTGCCTGTGTCTATAACTGACAGCAGACTACACACACCCCTCACTTACAGCCCTGACAGTGTCCATTCCCGTAAGTGTCCAAGCCCCCTTTCCGCAAATGGCAGAGGTTAAATGGGTTTCAGGTACCAGCTTGAAGAGAAATTTTGTAATGGAAGTCACTATCAGATGGCTTAAGACTAGTCTTCTTTTCTCAAAAGCATCAACACCACATGCTGCAGCACACACCAGGATTCAGAAGGACTTCAATACATCCTTTACTCTGTAAATTAACCATTAGGGTCATTTAGTAGCTAAGTATTAAAAAAAAACCAAAACAAAACAAAACCAAAACCAAATCCACAATCCCAATTAAAAAAAAAAAACAAAAACAAAAACAAAAAAAACACCAAACCCCAGTCCATTAAAATCATGAAGCACTGCGGAGAGAGTTACTCCCTAATTACTAGTATTAGGCAGCTGTATATAGAACAAGATTGCACTCTGCTGATTACAGATTAGACTGAACTCAGTAATAAAGGTCAAACACTGGCATTATGCTACACTGTCTGCAATCAGATTCCTGCCAGCATACAAAGTGACTTTAACATGGTTCAGCACTAAACAATTTCTTGCAGGAGGTTCTGCCCCACATTTAAGCACCTCCCCGCCCTCCCTTCCACCTGGTATTTTACTGAATGAACATTGTGTTCTAGGATGCAATTTATTTAAAAACATTTATTTTAGGCAAAATTAAACAGACATTTGAGATTACATAGAAATACAGTTTCCAATTGGATCACATAACCTTTTCATTAAAAATGCACTGTTTTGTTGATTTAAGTATTTTTGTATGGATTGAGCAGGTATGTAATATATAACCATGCCATCTGCAGTCAACTATCATAAAAATCAGTAACGAAAAAGGTTTCTTAAAATGTGCAAATATTATCTTAGTGTTACCATTGATAATAAATGACCACTAAATAGATGCTTATTATGTAAAGCTTTTTTAAGTACAATAAAAATACAAACTCTATTTGTTAAAAAAAGCCATTGCTATGGCTACTAAACATTCTCATTATACAAATCTCAAAATACTATATGACAAACAAAATTATAAAGACTTTTTCTTTATGAAACATATACTATTCTATTTGTTAGCGATTTTATATATTTTAATATATATCTTTATATATAATACTCTATATGAATGTTGAACACAGAAGAAAAGAGAGGAAGACTTATGTAATGTAGACCACTAAGGCCCCCATTCAGCAAGGTACCTGAGCATATGTCATATTCGGCAAAGGAATAACCCCATTCATTTCAGTGGACTCCAAAGGTATATGCAGAAGTACTTTGTTGAATAAGGCATAAAGATATACATGTGATGATGAATTTGTAAAATGCATTTTTTCGTGTAAACTGTAACTGTTAAGAACAAAACTGTATCACAAAAAACCTCTCATGAAAAAGGAAAGAAAACATATTTTAAAAAATCTCAAATTTTTGTTTTTGAGGGGAAATATTCTTTACTACGAAGATGGTGAGGCAGTGGAACAGGTTGCCCAGAGAAGCTGTGGATGCCCCATCCCTGGAAGTGTTCAAGGCCAGGTTGGATGGGGCTTTGAGCAACCTGGTCCAGTGAGAGGTGTCCCTGCCCAGGGCAGGGGGGTGAACTGGATGGTCTTGAAGTTCCTTTCCAACCCAAACTGTTCTATGATTCTATATTAGTTTTTCAAGATTTTGAATTGAACTAATGTGGGGTTTGGCCATCAAAACAGTAATGATAATAATTTTCTGAGATAGGTTTAAGATGGTATTTTATTGCTCATGCTGAAGATTAATGAAGAGTATGCATAGACAGGTCAGCATTCAACTCACTAGCAGCTGAAAATTTTGGTGTGCACTTATTTCTGTAACATGAGCAACCAGTGGGTATGAAGGACTTACTAATATACATTGAATTATTGCAGCAAGCTTCAAAATTATAGTAAGACATATAACATTAAAGCAGACAGAGAAAAAATACTCAGACCCTGACTGTAAACACGCAGGCATTGAAAGTAATTTACAGAACTGAGCCCAGTAAAAGGAGTGCCTGCTTATACACAAACTTAAGTAAATTCCTAAGTAAATGCAAGACCATAATCTTCTTTTTAAGTTATGGTTATCATGTAATGAATTTGAAATTACATACTTTACAGTTCAGCTACAAAATACAAAAACAAAGGGCAGTTACTTAGTCCATTCTTCAATTTAGCAGTTGTTCTATGCTCATTAAACACTAATTAGCATACTAACAATTTGTCAGTTTATAAAACATGAATTAAGGACCTAAAAATCTTCTGGATTTTATAAACTAATAACTTATATACAGCATAGTATCCATAGACAATAATGGAAATCAATTACACAACATCCAGATTTACCTTTTAAGCATGTACTGATGGTTAGCATTTCCTGCTTTTTCATAGCAACTGGAGCTTTTTGTACTAGATATAAATCATTTCACTGCTTGAATATTAAATAATGGCTTAAAAACATAATTTCAAAATGCTGCCTGGTAAAGTATTATGTAAAAATCATGCCTGCATGTAGACAGAGAGAGGTATGTGTGAGCTTTCTGAAGATCTTCTCCAGGCTAATAGTCATAAAGTGTAGTAAAGTCAGGCCAAAATGTGAGAAAAAGAAACAGCGTAATTTAATTCATATTTCATAAACAAATACAACTTTTTACATTTGTATAGGGAAAGACTGAAATTAAGTTGGATTTTTACAGAAGCAAACCTCACAAGAGTTTACATGTAGAAAAAAGCAATTTTTGGCACATGGATATTTGTCATTACTTATTCAGAATTAAAAAAAAACCAAAACGACCAAACAAACCAAAACCATTGCGTAGGAATTTTACATTTAGTTTCTTGGCATCAGCACCTGCTGTCTAGTGGGTCAAGAGAAAATACTGTGCCTTCAAGAGTTAATCCCATTTTGAACCCCTCCTGCAATGAAACAAGACACAGTTAATAAAAAGGAAAGTGGTATCTGGAGGATTAAGCTCTTTCTAAAAACATCTAAATTTGAGCTTATCTTTAGGCACATAAACTGTAAGGATACGTCACAGTGAATTCACAGACATTTACATTATTTGGTTAGCTGATTTTTAATAAGTCTTAATGGTTAACTTATAAAAGGATGTTATCTCATACAACAAAAATATTGTATGTTTATAAAATGAAGACAATATTATTGAATAAAAACATTGAATATTCACATACATATGTTGATAGAAAAACAAGCAAACTTTACTCGCACCATGTTGTCCCTGAGTAAAATTCAACACGATTTATAAGCAGAGAAGATTAGGGCTATATGAGCAAAGAGTTTGTTATATTTACACTTTAAAGATTCAGAGTAGTCCCGGACATTGTTGCTAATATCAGGTGCCTCCTACATTCTGTAATCCCTTATCTAGCAGTCATCCAACAAAAAGTATAGTACTCAATCACATCTCATGAGGTTTGTTGTGAATCACTCCCTGTGCACTTACGTTGCCAGGTGTCTGCTTTACAGCCCACTGCCACCTGAGCTTCACTAAAAAGGCAAATAAAATCATACTTGCTCTACTGCAAATGAACAAACTGTGCGTTTCAAAGGCATGTAAACTCAGTGAAATAATATAAAATGGTCTTCAGAAAGTGCAAAGAATTTATTTAAAAGTTTGGACCAAAATTACTCTTTTTAGCAAAAACACAAAAATGGTTATAAGCTAGATGCTACCATCCCCTCTATTGAGAAATTCATTATAATAATAGTTGTGACTTGACCTTCAAGAGAAAAGTCACCTTTGAGTCAAGAAAATTTCAGTCTGTCAGATGAAAGTACTGTAAAGCTATAAGCAACTAGAAACCAGGGCTCTGAACAGAAATGCCCCAAGAACATCAGCTCCAGCAGCAGCTGTCACAGCATTCCATTCAGTGTCACCTTAACATACAGCTCATTTAGAGAATGCTGAGATTGTGTGCTATGAAATCAAGAATATGTGCTTTCCTGAAGCAACCATCCTGTAAACAAAATAAATCTTTTTTAAAGCAATCTGTATTGGGATTAGGTATAAACTCAAGCCTTTTCTCATAATGCACAGCAGTACCTCAGGAGCATACCTTTCAGTTTTAAAAGATAGATCCAAAGTCAAACCAGGTATTTTTCAGATTTTAAAAGAATATAAAATCCAGTAGTTTTTTTTTTTTTTCTTCATGAATATTTAAGTGGACGACAAGAAGTGTGTAGAAGTATGAACCTAAGAAAGATGTATAGTCTCAACTAATGTTCCCATTAAATTAAATGCAGCCCTCAAAAGGGAAAAAAACCCAGAACATCCTCATCCAGCAGACTCTTTTGCAAAGTGATGGCAATAAAATTTACAAAGATCTGGAAAGCATGGACTTCAGAACTTCCACAGCCATCTCCATTCGTAATCCCTCAATTGTTGCAAAGTAACTCCAAATTTTTAAATAATTTTTGGAATCTCCAAAACTATGCTTTGGCAAATATACGATATAATTAAAAAAAAAAAATAATTCCAATCAGTTGAGTCAAGCAAGACATGGGAAGATAAGGTTTTAAGAAAAGATTCTCCTTTACACTCAGACACAGTTGAACTGTGGTTAATGCAGATAATAGAATAAGTATCCTATGCTGTACTTCTCACAGCAATGTAGAACACTTCAAGCTTTATGTCCGCTTTCAGCAATGTAGTTTACGTATATGCCTGAACTGCATACATCTCTCAAGTCTTAGGGCTCCTACTTGAAGCTACTATATGATTATTATAGCATCCATCATACAGCATATGACTACTTTCGACTCTCCAGTCCAAAACACAGCTGTAATAATAATAATGAAGTCAGCTGGAATGACCAAATAGATTATAAATTAAGATTTGTTTTTATCTTTTTTTTTCTAATTAACTTGATTAATGTGTTAGGCAGAACATTTGTTCTTCAAAAATTACAAATATAGTCACCACTTGGTACACATTAGATACTACATACCTAAAAAATGCATCATTAATTTTAATACACAGCATTTCAAATATTTTGCCTTGCGAAATTCAGACATTTCAGCTTCTAATAACACATGTTCTTAGCATAACACTGCCTGTTCATTAAAAAACATGTGTGCTATGGCTTCCTGTACTTCAAAGGTTCATGAAAGAGTAATTCCTCATGTGGTCAGGAAACCTCTGAAAGCTTCTGATTTTCAAGGAATGCAGAAAAAGGCCATCTCCTGGTACTGGACAAGAGTAGAAAGAGGATGGGCTATGAAATGTGCGTCTATACTGAGCCTTGCTTCTCTCTTTGTATCCCCATGATGACAGTGTTAAAGTAACATTTTTACTTTCTATGCGATTTAAAACAAGGACTGAACATCTTAATTACCCAAAAATATAATGGTATTGTACTAAAGCATATGACTGGTCTCGTAAAGGGAGGAGTAAAGTTTGTTTTCACTACTCAAAGTAGCCCCAAACCAATCTCTTTTCCAAAATTCCCACTTTTTTTTTTTGTGTTCATGATAGTAACATGTGAGCTATTCTGGTTTAAAACACTAAACAGTAAAAGACAAAGAAATTTCATTTTATTAGAAGATAAATTTGCCAAAGTCAACCTTATAGCTCTGAGGTTAACTCACTTATCACTTCACAGTGACTTCACTCCATGAGCTTAAGTCAGCACATACCCAATGAACCAGTGATATATTTACACGTCTCTGAGAAGATAATTTAGAGGGCTGAGTGTAACTTATTGCAGATGGAAAGACAACAAGGCTACTGACTGCTTCAGGCCATGCAGGAAGAATGGCTTGCAGCTCCTGGAAGCTTTATGATATTAACTACCTTGAGATTTTAATAAATTATAGCAGTTGCTGTTGGTATGATTCATGATCCAAGGATCCTCACTGCAATGTTTCTGGGAAAACAGACAGATTCATTTTATTAATGTCTGAATACAGTCAAAATAGGGAGGAAGAAAACATGTTTCAGCATCAGGGTGGGGAGAAACAGGAGGTTGGATAGTCATCAGAAAGCGGCCTTAGCTGTAAAAGTCACATCTCGGCACATGTTTGAGTTTTGAGCTCTCCAAAAAGACCAACAGCGATTGGACTGAGAAATGGAACAGAAAGGGCTTAAGTGTGAAATCTGGATGCTCGCTGAAGTTTAAACATTCAAATATTCCCCCAGAGGCCAGGGAACTTCATCTGATCTCATTAAGTTCAGAACATCAGATGCAGAGGAAAAGCACCCACTACTTAAGAGTGTATTCTCCAGTAACTTTGGTACTGTGAACTGTTAGATGTGTTCATACACAACTCACCTTCGTACATTTAATGGAATACATATTTACTGAAACTCAGGCTACACTATCATAATGGGAAGGTAACAGACCCCTTCATTTTCTATTTCAGAGGAGGAAAGAAGCCTACGTTTTTCTTTCCTGTTTCTTACGGTTAGATTTCCCTGAGCACATTACATCATCTGCGGTTTTACCTTTTGTAGGCTGTTTCACCTTCCTTCTTAAAGGCTGTGTATCTAACAACCGCGGACTTCTACTGCAGCTATCTTTTGCTCACTGCAAGTTTTTAAATAATTATTTCCAACTAAAACCACATTCAGAAATGTGATTGTACTAACACAAAAATCTACAAATCAAAGGTTGTGTTTAAGCCATTTCACTAATGATAACCCAATGATGAAAACTGGAGATTTCACTGGTACACATGGAAAACAAACAGCAATGAAAATTGAAAATGAAGGTTTAGTATTAGCAGCTAAGACAGACTAAAGAAAACTAAAATCAGCTGTCCCTACATGACAGGTCTCTGAAAATTAAAATGGCTCTGGCTTACACTTTTATACATAACAAGCAAATCTTAACAGTTTTTATACTGATATATATGTACACACATAAAAATAAAAACACCAGACACGAACACATGCATACTTCAATTGCAAATGCTTTAAATACCATTATTAAAACATGATATACCAACCATCGCTGACGCTAGGCACCCAGGTAAGCACAGGAAGATAAAAGAGACATTAGGAAAAACATGCTTCAATCTGTATTTTGCAGCAACCACCTAGTAAAATAACTGCATATAGCTTTCGCTTTTGTCAAAGTCAGAATAGGTTGGTTGTTTTTTTTTCATAATCTGTCAGCTTTAGACCTGTTCTCAAGTGGATTATACATAAATAAGTTTTGTGCCTACATAAAGAATCACAAATTAATTTTCAGTGAAAGTGTCAGGGCATGCTAGGACTGGTACCCTAGGACTCTCCAATTGTGAAAATAGCTTATAAAGCAGAATTAAAAGCTGTAAAAAATAAGATATGTACATGCCGGGGGTGAATACCTGGCCAATGCAATATTCTTTACAATAGGACATAGTAACGACCTAAGGTTTGGGGCTTTGTTACTGGTTGATTATCTGCTTTTTAGATCGAGATAGTACAAACAGTGATATGAGTTATTTTATGACTTAAAATATCTTTGATAAAGATTCTTTGATAAAGATTCCAACTAACTCACTGATGTTAGTTGGTAACACTTAGCAGCCTTACACAAACAATATAAAATTTTGCCAAAATATTACCTGCAGTAAGAACTCTTAGTGTGTGACATTTAGCTACAATTATAGGATTCTTTCTAGTATCCACAAATACTACAGTATGCTTTTTTTCCCAAAATGGGCTATACCCAATGGAAACATTGATATGTATCAATGAGAGGTGCTAAAAGATTTGGGTTTTTGTGCTAAAGGGCTTGGTAATAACATTATCACATTCACAACACACATGCATTTTTACTGGAATTGCAAGACAACCATTTTGGCTTTTAGCTGCTATCTGAAATGGTATGGGCCAGAGCAAGAACCTAAATTTCTTACTTCACAGTGAGTGGAGCTTGCCTGTGGCACCATCCTAAACCGACATGGGAAATGAAATTTCACAACGAACAGGAATTAGAAAAAATTACTTAGGTAAATTAAATAGTATTTAAATCTTAATTGAGACATTTTGAAATGTCTCTCCTGCTCTCCAGGCAGAAGAGATGAACTGAAGAAGCCCAAGAGCTGCCTCTCTTGGACTTTGTGGGCTCTTGAAACACAAAAGGGATGGAAGCCTGGGGAACACTTTCTGCTAAGGAGCCAGGGTCCTAGAAATTCAAGTTCCCAGTATTTCCAGCCTTCAGTTTTACTGGCAGGCTGCTGAAAAAAACAAACAGATAAGCAAGCTGGCAAGTAACTAGCAGTTTGGAAAGTCTGACTGAAGAGAGTAATTTATTCCAAAGCCTGAAGGCTTTCTCCTAGAATGGCTTCAAAATTGGGTCAATAACTAAACAGATACTGTTGAGTGTTTCAAAGTCAACAAACATTTTTTTGATAAAAATATATCAGGTCAGAATTCTTGAATCAATTCTTAATAGTTTAATTGTCCCATAGTGCCAGAGTCAAATACAACTATTTCTAAAGGTAGT
Source organism: Tetrax tetrax (assembly GCA_009806455.1). Classification (NCBI taxonomy): domain Eukaryota; kingdom Metazoa; phylum Chordata; class Aves; order Otidiformes; family Otididae; genus Tetrax; species Tetrax tetrax. Next base: position 273,854 of record WHYT01016970.1, read on the forward strand.
AGAAAATTGCCACGGCCCAAGCACGTACTTTGCCTATGCCAATGCTACGGAAAACCAGACTAACGCCACTGAGGGTAAGACTAGAGTAGAGTGGGGTGGTGGTGATTGCTGGAACTGAAGAGTAACAGCATCTGTGTATCTATAGTGCTCTCAGCTCAGCTCTCTCTTTAGCTGGCTCAGTCCCTTTCCAGGCAAGAGTAGCAGTATCCCTTGGGATCACATTGCTGACAAACTCTAAATCAGTGCAGGTGTATTAATACCACGGGCTAATATTTGTAAGGATCTTCAGGCAGATAAATTCAAACTCCAACTCAAAGACCATGAGATATACTTACAAAAGGAATAGTCAGAAATAGGTGGGGGTTTTTCCTATGCATTTGTGTGTATGCAGTCTGGAATACATTTTCAGAATATTGTAAATATGTATTTCAAGAACATTCATATAGTCATAGAAAAATGCATAATTGATAACCCAATAGTTACCTGCATCTCATCTAGTTTGGACTGAATGTCTGGAGGGAAATCTCCTGCTCCACAGCTAAAAGGGTCAAAAGGTTCTGCTCCAAAAAGGTCTCTCTCTGGAACAACAGAAAAGCGAGTCACTGAGAGAAAAAGTACGAGCTATGACAATAGCTCTTTGAAAAACTCAGCTTACATCTCCTTACAAGCTGAATAATAGCACCTCCAGATATGCAACTTATTAACCACAACTTTTAACATCCAAATTTGAAATCCGTGTCTTGATTAGTTTTCAAAAAAGTTTAGAAATCTAATATTTTTCCAAGAACACCATAAACTTCTGTGGAAGCCTCTACTTGGCTTTCATTAAAGCTTGTGCCTTCTAGAGGAATTTTAGGGATCTTATGAGAAGTTCCAACGTGAACAGGGCATCTCCTACTGAAGTGCGCTCTGGAATCACATTCTTGCAAACAACCTTGTTGTGCCCTGTCTGCCACTTCCCACCATCTGGCCAAGGACATTTTGAGACAACCACCCTTACTGATGGAAGGTAGTGAGATCAAGTGAAGAAAGAAAGAAAGAATCAAAAAAGCATAGGACCATGAAAGGATGCTTACCCTAAAATTCCACTTAAAATCTGGATCCATAAATAGAATGACTGAAAATTTATCTCTGTCAATACCATACAGTCTCCTCACTTTTTCTTAACTGTATTATGATTTCTAGTGGTCAGGATTTTTTTTCCTGTTTGTTTCATTTTTGTCTGGACAGGAATAAACACCTCTAATACATTTTTTTTTTCCTTACTAGAACAGCGTAATGCCAGTTCTTCAAATTTTATAGCCCAAATATTTTGAGTTGTGTTTTTTTTGTGCCTTTTTTTTTTCTTCCTCTTCTCAGTAATGGGATTATTTTTCTCTCTACATGTAATGGTGCCATCTATACTGCGTTTTGCTATCACACATTCAGTTGAACTAAACCAGTAAGAAAATAACTTTTCTAGCCTGACCACATTGATTGCAAAAATTACAGAATCAAATTAATAAAGTCTTGTCATTGGTGGAGAGAAAACTAAAACCACATCCTATCTCCTAACTTTCATGGATATGCAGCAAGAAACCTGATAAGCATAACACCTACCTTAAAACAATGTTAGCTTAAGAGCATGAAAGTAAAAGGGGTGATAAGTATCTTCGAAATGACTAGCTAGTTTTCTGGTTAAGCACAAAATTTTACCCTTAACATCCAGGATATGGAATCTGACATCTCGCTACTTGATACAAAATCCATCTTGCAGTGTTACCAGGCATCTTATCAATGTTGAAGATCATGCACATAGCTAAATAGATACCTTTAAGTCAGAGTTTTAGACATGTACTTGTCTAGGCTCTTCAACATTTTATGGTGGTGTCAATCTCCATGGGTTTTAACCTAATCATTTAGGTGTTATCAAGCCACACAATAAGCATTTTAAATAATTAGCAGCTGCCAGCATTCATTCTCATAATAAAGTACCAAAACAAGCAGGAACTTGATTCATTACATATTTCAAAAACTGTGGCTAAAAAGCTACAAACTGTCACATAAGACCAGGAGATGGCCCAAATCCTGGGGTCTTATTCCAAAAGACCTCTTGAGCCAAAAAAATCTAATCTTTCCTGGCAGAGGCAGGCCACTTGCACGCAAAAGAGACTTTAACTAGGATAATCTAATGTAAAAATTAGGATCTGCCTCATCCCTTGTCTCTTTCACAGCCAAAATGGATCTGCTCCAGTATAACCAGCGTCCTTGCATGCTCCGATGCTGCTACCAAGTAACCTTCAGATGTGTAGCAGCTTTGACTTTCAATCTAACCTCTACTGGGCAGAAAGTGATTATGCTTTATGCTCCTCATAAGTCTATTTGTTCATTATGTAGGTCCATTTTATTACTTTTTTTCCTTTTTTCCCCACCCCCCACCTCCACCACAGGTTATTTTTACCCTTAAAAGGAGCAGACATTTTTCTGTGTGATCAGACAGCTAAAAGCAGCCAGTTTCAACACCAAGCCCTAGCAAACATTCAAGGAATGTATTCAGGAAAAAACAGTAGAGAACACAACTCTTCCATTTCTTAGTACTGAAATATGACATCACTATTTTTGAAAGTATTCTGTACATTACTGTCGATATTATCTCATTCATGCCTTATTATTTGGGCTTCTATTAATGACAGCACTTCTGAGCTCATTAGCAGGAAAATGGCAAAAGCTTTACCTTCTTTAATGTCACCTTCCTTCCAGTGAAGGATTACTTAATTTATATTGTTATTCAAGGCAGACTTTAAAATTAACCTGGGTGTAACTTATTCTAAGTGATGGAGCCTAATAAACCCCATAGAGGATCAAATTCAAAATACAGAGGTATTTCCTAGCTGAGTTTCTACAAAAAAAATATTATTTTGGGAACTATCTCTATTATAACTTGCTAACCATGTCAGTAAACTGTCTGCAAGAGTCCACAGTACAACTGCTCTTCTGCATTTAAACCTGTCTGTTGTCTGAGAGATCACACTGCTAAAGTCTGGGAGGGGTGAAGTTCCACTCAGCATTTTCAATAGAATCATCAGTATTTCTCCTTTCAACAGAAGCTGAAGAACATGCAGAAGCTGGACAAATATTGAAATTTATTATAACAAGAATTGCTTGCCTGGCACACTCCCAGAATAACTGTAGCATAGACAGACATTTCTTTCTCCAAAACACAGCAACCAGTGAGCCTTTGAAAACATTTCAAACAGCACATATAATTTCCCCTTTCCCCTTCCCATTTGTTTCTGGATCGAAAGAAATTTACAGCTTGGTAAGTCAACCCTCCATGAAATGCTGATGTTTTACATCCACAACTCCAACCACAGAAGATATGAACAGGTAATAAATCACTGTTTCTATGACCTATCTGACATTCAGGATAAGACACATGTAATACTGGAGAGTAGCAACCTACACTCTGTAATAAACTCAAAGCTAGTAATTACCAAACAAAACTACAGATATTTGTTTTTTTCTGCTGCATTTTACATCCCAATCACCTTTACCTTCGTTATCATCCAGGCATAAAGTTATGCTCCTATATGCTTTCCCCAGATGTCCTGGAGCAGCTGTGATGACAAATGAAAATTAATCACACTGAAGACAAGCACCCAAAAAAATATTTGAAATAAGCTGAGGTAGTAAAGTCCAAGAAGCCTTTCCCTTAGCTGCAGGCTACTCCTTTTTTTTTTTCCCTCCCCCCTCTTGTGGAATTATTACAGAATAAAAAAATAGTTCCACCATTTTCCAGAAAACAAAATCTTAAATATCTCTGTAAAGATAGCATCTTGGAGCAGATTTTTCCATCTGCCAGTTGTGACCTTTGTTCAAGATGCATTTGAGTGAAATAAATATTGAACAATTGAACAGAGAATGTTCCTCTCCGGCTCTTTTCTGAGATCTGACAATAATGTTGTCCCAGCAAGGAACATATAAATTAATTCCTCCTTTAATTAATTCAAATTAATAAACTAATTTTGTTCTTTAAGACAGCTTACAACTCCATGAGGAATCAGCAGTGTGGTCTTTCACACTGCATTTTTTGTTGCACTACCTATGCATTGGTTAATTCTTCAATTAGGCAATTACTCTACTGAGCTTCAAAGTTTATGTTTAGCCTGAAAGGTGGTTGTTGCAAACTTTATGTTAAAAGAAATATTTTTCAGCAACATTTCAAGTAGAAATACAATTCTGGAAAGGTCTCTCTTGTTTTTTTTAACAAATCATATTTTGCAATCATTACCCAAAATGACACCACGTGTTTGTCCAATCTGCAACTTCCTGTCCAAAACCCATGAAATTTTCTCCTTTAAAACAGGTAAAACCAATCTATTTGCTATCACTGATATACCTGGTAGTGAGCAGACATTTACTGAGAAGCCATATTGATATAATGCTGAATAACAACTCAAAATTTCAAGAATCTTCTCCCATTTTAAGGCTTAAATGCTTTGGCAATAATAGCCTTTCAAAGAAAAGGTCATTGTTGTACTTCTCCAGTATCGGTATGCTGAGTTTCTTGAACTACATACTGTGAGCTAGTTAAAGCAAAAGATATAATTTATAAACCCCCCCCCCCCTCTTTTTCCTGGGGAAACTACCCAAAGGAGAGCTGGCAATCAAAATTCTAACTCAAGGTATTTCTCTTTATGAAACGTGGAACCGTCATCCTGGTGCCAATTATCACCTACGAAGCTCTTGGTCTTGGAGGAATCCAAAGTGCTTGGCACTGTTACAGGTTTCCTGCAAATGACATCTGTCTTTACTTTGTAGTGTTATTCTTGGGTGATTTGTTACACTGGCCAGTTGATGAGCAGGATGAACTATGGCTTTGACAGGCTTCTTTTGCTTGAGCAGTACAAGTGCCATCCCTAGGTAAGAGGCAGATAAACCTCACTCAGACAAATGTAGTAACTGAGGTTGACACCAGCAAATAGATGGTCAATTCTTATCTTTCACCTTGTTTAATACTGAATGTGATAAACGTAAAAGTTAAAAAAAATAATGGAAACCAAGAAAATCACCCTATAATTCCAACAAATGCAGTGGGGAAAAAACACTCAAGTGCAGCGACAAAGAAAGTAGAGATAAACACATAAAATGATGTTCAGAAGACCTCAAAAAAAAAAAGGGAGACTGAAATTTGGATCATCTTGTTTGCCACCTATATAACTTGTATTGGAGAAAGAAAGGTCAGCTTGCTTGCACTGGCAGCAGTAACATATAAAACATTGTATTATTGTACGTTATAGTAATGTAACATTACACAGCTTGAATGGGGTTCTTAAGGGATCTGAACGGTCTCATCTAAGATAACAAGTCCTTGTTTGATTAGAAAATATTCCTCTTCTGTTTCCAATTCATTTTTGAAATATGTCGAAGGGTGTTAATAGCTGATGAATGCAACTATTTTCAACATATAAAGTATTATGATGTAGACTGAAAAAGCAGGGATCAAAAGTGTAAGACGTATTTCTATAACACCTCTCAGAAGCACTGCACGCTGAGGAGCACAGAGAATTAACAGACACTGACAGCTACATCTCTAAACTACATCATCTTAATTTAAAATAAATGAAGTGCAGAAGAAAAAACTATTTTAAACAGTACATATCCCTGAATAAGCAAATAATTTATACTATTCTCTACATTATAAAACCTGCATAACTGGAATTCTCAAGGCCATCACTAAGCACTGACTCCCACAAGATTTCTAGCAACAACTTCAATAAAACTGTAGGACAACAGCTAACAAAAAAATCTGTCCTGCTGCTTCATTCAAGTTACTATTTTTGAAGCTGGATATGCGCATTGCAATTGGTTTTATGGTAATGTCTGTAGTTTCAGAGGAACAAATTTGAAAACACAAAATACATTATTTGGAGGGCAACGCGTTTTTGGATTTTTTTTTTTGTTGTTGTTGTTGTTTGCAAAGCCATAAAAATTCTCCTAATAGAACAGTTCTATTGTAATATTCTATTAGAACATTCTAATAGACTATTAAGCTATTTAAAAAGAGTTAACATTAGGTATTGTTAATAGAATGGGTTTAAATTCTGTTAATATACCCTTTGAGAATCCCATGTAAATTAATCTAAATTAATTTGAAATCTTATCTTAAAAAAGAACAGAATTGTTTATTGAACCAAAAGCCTCAACATCTACTTTTTCTTTAGAGGGTGACAGTCAGTCTGAGCAATGGAAAAGAAAGGTGTGTAGGTAAGGCACTTTTTCAGTGCTTTACACTTTTTAAGTGCAGTGTAGGTAAGGCACTTTTACTTTTTCAGCATCTTTTCCAGATGCTCATTGACCTAAGTTTCACAATGTGTCTGTAAACACTGTGCACAGCTCTCATTCATACCAAAACAGACAAAAACTCTTCAAATGTGATTGTATCCAGTGGCAGGCAGTAACATTAACATTCCTTATACATACTAAAACAGGCATTAGAGAGAGAAAATACTATGCACAGGCTGCTATTTCTACCACCTCTAACATTGCTTGTGTATGCTCCCCTCTCCTCTCCTCCAAGGGATTTCCAAAGCTTTAAAAAATACTTTATGGACTCCTAAAAGATTTCCAGTGAACACAAGAACCTTACCCTAGCTGCTTTCAAGTCTTTGGAAAATAAAATTACTATTGTTAATCATCTTTGGAAGATCTTTTAGGAGTGGTTCACAGTTCTGGAGATGTTTCTCAGCTATAACAGAAAAACAAAGCTGTAGATGATATGAAAAGCAGTATTAAAAATAGCATTCCAAGACAGTCCACATCTTGAGCTCTCCCTTCAGCATCATCATCACCATACTTACTCCACCTGCTGTCTTCCCCAGAAATGTAGGCTTTAGATGCTACAACTGTGGCTTGACAAGGAAAGAACTAACAGGAAGTAAAAGTATTTCTTGAAGTAAGTACAAAAAAGATACTGTAAAAGAAAAGCCAAGTTAAAATCCCCAACCAAATTCCGTCAAATTTTTATAAGAGCTTCAGCAAGTAAATAAATTTGTTTATAATGTAAGTTGGCAGCAACTTCAATGACTTTGGGAAGATGGTATAAAAATGAAATGGCATCATCGAACGTGATTTACAAAAACTGCACTCGGCTTTCATGCAAAATGTATGTAAATCTTTAAAGATGCTTTATTAAAAAAAATATAATGTAAGCAAAAATTAGGTCAGTTGTTACAAAACTTACTGATCTCTGTAGATCTACTGGGTACTGGAGGAGGCTGTGTACCATTGCGAGTAGGTGTTGATGACTGAGGGGATATGGGAGAAAAGGGAACCATATCAAAGATGTCAGTGGAGGGTGATTTAGGTGTCACACTGCCTGCCTACAATAAGGACAATAAATATTAGGGCAATATTTCACATGAAAAAAAATTCACAATACTGAATTCTTCAGCATGCAGATAAGAGCCACATTTTCAAAAAAGTTAAAAATAACCATGAGCATGCAAAAACCAGCTCCTGACACCAAGCGAATGGCATTTGCAGTTCAGAGTCTGACACATGCTAAAACTCTCTAATATATAAGCAGCATGGTATTTTTTTTCATTCTCAGTCCATCTGGTACAGCCAGAAACGTATCACAGTTAAACATGAAAAAGCTGGTGACAAGTTGTTCTCTATTGCAGACGAATGAATACACACATCTTCACAAGACCCATGTAAGGTACTGCTGCAACAGCAACATGCTATACTCCAAAGTGCACAGAACAAGTAGCTAAAATTAAAAGATACAATCCCGATATTTCTTGTTTAGTAATTCTTCCTTACATGATAACTTTTTTGACAATCTAAAAAACCTGGTGTGATCAAAGCTTCAAATGTTTTTTTTTTTTTGTAAATAACAACCTAGACATACAATACACTGAATATTAATACCCAAAATAAAACTTTCATCCTTGAACTTGTAACAGAAGAGATTTCATTAGTAAGGCCCAGGAATTTGGAAGGGTTCAAAAAAATACTGGATAAGCAAAGAAACCCCAAACCCAACTATTATTATTATATAGCTATATTTATTTTTTAATGATTAATTCCCTCTGCCATCAGTCCATCACTTCAGGACACAAACGAGGCACAATCAAGTCAGAATGAACTGAACGATAAAGACAGATGATGAAATAGATTAAAACTGAGATTGACAAGTTGAAATATATATGCAAGACTAATTTGCGTGTTAATGTTATTACTAAAGACAATATAAAATCCCTACATTCTATGTATTAGAAAGACTATACAGGCAGGCATGGGGAAAGTCTGCTACTTCTAAACAAGATTCAATTTGACCAAAATATTCACATGAACATTTTTAAGCACCGGTTAAATTAGTCACATAGATCCTTTTATTCGGAATACATGAATACGACAACCTGACAAGCAGGTAGTCTTTAGCACTGCAGGTCCATGAGAATTTAATTGACCTAAATGTTATTTTTGAATGCTACCTTCTTCAGTGCCTGTGCTGCAGCAGCCAAAGCTGACTTCTTACAAAATACAGCCAGAAAACAGATTTCTAAGCCAAGTCTATTGGTCTATTGGAAGCTTTGAACTACCTCTGCTTCTCTCTAAAGGCTGCAGTTGCTGCCGAGAAGGAAAGGACATTGATCCATGATCTTCCACTCAATACACTGCTTACTGAGAAAACCAGACTCTGAAGTCCTACATTTCCTATTTCTTAGGAGTTTTGAATTTATATTTTAGATTTGGATTAGGAGAGATCTAGAAATGTTCAGTATCTCCAAAATCCTGGGATATTTCAACCTAAGTATGCTGAAGTGTGAAGCAAAGGAAGAAAAAAAAAATAAAAAAAAAAAATTAGTCATGTTATTCCCTTGGAAGAACAGAGCTGAATTAACCTCATAAAATAACTAATTTTTAAGTTATACTCTTACTGACCTGAACATGAGTTAGCATAGCCATTTCAAGGACACTCTATTGCAAATAGGTTTCAGTGCATACAGTTTAGATGCAATAGGCTCTCCTTGCTGTGTTCATGACTCTGCATTAACGTCCTGGTGCCTTTGAGCATAGTCACAGTATAACCAGTATAATCTAAGTCAGGGAGATTGCTGGATGTCATCTGCTCCCACTCAAGGCGGGGCAAGGGATGTGCTTGACCCAAAGTAAACATACAATGAATTGCCTATTCCATTCTCCATACAAACAAACCTCTCCTGCAGATAGGTTTTGTCTGCATCAGGAAGATGGGATCAGGTTTAATGCATAGGTACATGCCGTATATTAACCTACACTTCCCATCAACATTGATGGACAACTCCAGAACATCTTGGAGACAGTAAATGCTAATGTCGATTCTCCTTATTGGCTAAGTGTTTATGGCCACCTAGAAGCTAAATAAACAAACAAACAGTATTTATGTTTAGTCTTCTAGCCAAAAAAAAAAAAGCAAACTCAAACTTGACCCTTGTCATTTCCTATCTATATACCATGTTGTTGAAGTTACTGGTCATTTTGATACTACTGATAGAGCTAGTTTAACTAAAACTGTAATCTAGTTTTTAGAAATGTATACATTGAGTACATATGAGCACAAGAAGCACTTTTATTTAGTGAACACATGCAGAAAGCCATGATGTTTGCCAAATACAGCCAAATGTTACTTGCAAATGGAAGAAAAGTTGAGAGTAGAAGCATATTGCTATGAAAAAGCAGGCAATATGCCCATTTCATATTTAAGAATAATTTTTTCAACCTTCATTTTGCACAGAGTTTTTATAAAGTATGCTAAAAGGTATTTAATGGCTGACTGCTCCTCTACTAATTCATGGCAGGGGAAGTCCTTGAAGTTGGACCTTTAGAATTGTTTGCTTTGAATAATTCTTCTTAATATAAAGAATTTAACAAAAGATTGACAGATAACACAGAGGTAATTAATTAATGGACTAAAACAAGTTGGGAAAATACAAATTTATGTTTTGCAGGTGGGAGAGAAAAAGTTACGTAGAAATAAGAGTTAATCTTCCCAAATTCCATATTTTAAGAGTATTCCTTGGGAGTCTAAGATATTTCTGCTCTGTTCTTTAACCACTGTACAAAATGCACTTTTTAAATACAAGTTAATACACAACAGAGAACGAAGGAAAGCCAATAAAACTGAAAAAGCTTTTGCACAGCAGGATTACACGAGGTCTTGGGCAGCTGAATTCACTGGTTGGCTTTGGAAGACCACTTTTTGAAGGTGGTGGTATTAACAATCCAGATGGTAGTCTAGAATCAGGAGAACTCCTAGGAGTAAGCGTAATGGAAGAGATATCTAAACAAGGAGGTGAATCCTCATTGTTACACCAGAAAAAAGTAGAGGGTCTTTGAAACATATGTTCATCATTATCACACTTTATGTGCAGCAGCTGAAAAGGAATCACAGAAAGAGAAAATATTCTGAGGAACAGAACATGGTAGCATTAGGGAAAGAAGAAAAAAAGAAAAATCACATTTCATATTTCAAAAAAGTTTGTCAGCAACTTGCTGTTCAGTGCTATAGTTACAAGATATACAACTTGAAAATATTTTAAAACAAAATCTAAAAATACACCACAGCAGGAGGTAGCCCAGTATTAGCTGTAATGGGGACGACTTGCTCCTTGATAATTACACCAAATAAAATGAAGACAGCCATCTATCCGGTGGGTGTGTCAGATGCACTGACAAATGTCTATATGCACCAACCTATCAGCAATATCTCATATGTGCACACATAAATTAGCACGTAAGGACATATCCGGGGGGAAAAGTTACTCTGGTGGTTAAAGCCCAAGTCAGAATTTTCTTTCTCTGTACCAGAAAACACCTACAATTTATATCCCATCAATATTTAAAGAAAATTTAATTAACTAAAATCTTCTTACAGTAGATGCTTACAGTGCATAAATTTTCATGTTTACATTAATACTAGACTTTGTTTCATTTCCTTATATATTAAATTTGAGAAACTAAACATTTATGGACAAATAATACCCTTCTAGCATTTTTCTTCTGTATGGATAAATAACCAATTGAACTTGGTATTTTCAGAGGGCACCTCAAAGGCTGAGAATCATGGTCGCAAAGCAAAGGAATCCTCATGTCCCTACAACAGCAGCACAGGATGCAGGATAGAATAAAACTTTCCTGTTGGGGAAATAACATTGAGGATTGTAAGATTCTCTGAATCTCTGAAGTCCCATAGAACAGTTTTGAGTCATATCCACACCAGAATACAGATAAGAGCGTTTTCCTGAGACGACGAATTGCTAACTGCAAGGTTCTGGTGTGAATCAGGCAGACAAAAACCTGAAGCTAGCTGCCTTATGTGACTGGGGAGCATTCAACTGTGTACTCCAGCAAGATTAACTATGTATTGAAAGCAAAGCTGAGGACTTTTTCCACTTGGATAAAAAAAACAAAACAAAACAAAACTCTTAATTTTTTGACCAAATGGGAAATATCTGCAATTCTGAAAGGTTTCAGAAGAAATGGATCTTGTCTAGGTGAAATTAGAAACAAAGAGCCTTTAGGACTGATCGTGGAGGAAATAAAAGCAAAAAAGGAAATGTCTTTCAATATTTGATTTAAGAAACATGCCTAACCAATCCTCCCTTTGGGGCCAAGTTATAATTCTTAACTCAAAATCTGAGGAAAATGGCTTTGGAGAATTAAAACAAGGCTTTAAAGCACAGATTTATCTTTGAATCTTAACAGAAGTGATTGAACATTTGTGCAGACAATTCTTCTTGGGTGAGCCAAGAGTTCCTACACTGAGAAGGCAGAAACTGGATTTGCGCTGTAGGTATCCTTCCTAAAAACCCCTCCAACTGCCCAGGCTCAAGCTGTGCTAGATATACGCAGCAAGTATTTTGAAGTCTGCTTTTACTCTCTTCATACAATGTTACACAATTGTTACGACATGTTTGCTTCATTAGAAGTTTGTGTAACTCCAGCAAAGCAGGATTTAATCCATGATTTTAAACCAGTTTTTTTCAGAGTTATGTAGAAAACAAAACATTTTAAACGCTTTTAAACTGAGTCTTATCTCCCTTCTTCACTTTCTTTACAGATAAGTCAGGTAAAGTGTACAAGTATCCAAAGTATTGTAAGAATGTCATACTTATGAGAACAACAACCACTACAAAACTCACTATTCAAAATCTGCAATTCATATTAAAAAAAAAAAAAGTTTTATCATAATTGCAAAGAACTTATCTGTTGCCAAGCTGGAATCGTAAAACAGAGTGTTTGGAATTGCAATGAATAAAAATTAAAGCAAAAAAACTACAAGACATAGGATGTTCATTATTTCAAGGGTATCACTAGACTACAGGTAGAAGACTTGCAATGCTACTGTGTAATACTACCATGTAACACTGCTGCTATATACATATATGGGGAAAAAAATATCTCTTAATAGTAAACACTGCAAAATACTAAATACAAACAGTCAAACAAAGGAAGCAAAATATTTCCCTGAAATATAAAATAGCAGAGAATGAGTAGTTTGCATATGACAGCATGTATATCACATGAAAAAAACATACAGAAACCAGCAAAATACATATAGGATGCAAAACAGAAAAACTAAGGATGATAAACATACATCAAAATTCAGGCAACTAAGGGTTTCAATAAAAATCTAAAATATACACCGTTTGTATCATTTGAGCCCTGAACATTGAGCAGTCATGTGTTCCTCCTATTTATAAGATAAGCAATAACATTAGGACACTTCACACCATATAGGGTTTCGAACTTCATATGACAGTTTTGGGAATATGTCTTGTCAATAATGAATTTTCATTAGTAATTGTTCATTTGCTGGGCAGTACTGAAGCCCAGCACCGGGTGCTGGGACCCACACTGGGGAGGGCTGCTCTGCATCTTGCATCCCATGATCCAGACAGACCTGCAAGGCCAACTACCTTTCTGCCTACAGCCCTCCCTATTCAGGCAGCCCACAGGCAGGCCAGGTACAGCAGGGAAGTGTGTCAGCAACGGAAAACAATAATTGGAAGGTCACAAAGAGAAGGATTGCACAGAAGGCTTTTAAAATGTAGGAAATATAATCAGATTCAGAAAATGCAGGAGAACGCAACAAATCCTTACTCTAAAGAATATAACCTAAAAAAGAGTTTAACTTTGGAAACTTAATACACTTAAAACAAATTATAAAGGAAGAAAATACAGTAGAAGTATATTAAATTGCCATTTTATGTGAGAATTGTATTTTGTCTGAGTTTCCCCCTGTGCAACACTGATGATACAGTACTGGCCAGGCTGACACACTACTTTCCGATTTGGGCTCTGTTTCATCACACAAGAAAACAACATTAAATCATTCCCAATGAAATTAACATACTACTTCAGTGGACTCTATCATGATTAGATGTTATCGTGTGCCTGTCAAATGATTTATTTTTGACTCATTCTACTTGGCATGATGCTGAAGATGCACTGCTTGGCTGCATCATACTAGAAAAAGTAGCATGATTGACTTTTTCTTAATGAAGAAATAATTTCAAAATTGTTTGTTTTTTACTAGGTGTCTCAAGACATTGATTGCAATGTCTGTGTCATATCCCCACAGGAATCATGTAAGTGTATTAATGAATTAGAAAATGTTCTTCTTCCTTAGAACATTCAGGTTGGTAATATGCAGAACTGTCATAGGGGATAACTGCAGTGAACGTTACAGGGAACTGTGAGTGACCGTGAATTGGAAATTATGCAGTTAGTTACAAAGCCATGGATTAGAAACTGCCTGAGATTTGAGATGACTAAGGATATATTAATTTACTAATTCATAAATATTGTATAAGTATTAGCAGTTTCATTAGTTAACTGCTACATCTTTGGTTCATTTAGTACTTTTTCAATAACATGAAATTTGAAATAGGCAATGTAAATTTTTTTTTTTAACATCACAAATGTATTACATTGTTAAATCCTCATTGAGAAGTGCTCACTGAACTGAATACAGAATCATATATAAAATTGAAAGTGCAAAAGACAGGCAAAGAAAAAACACTTCACAATCTTAATGGAAACATGAATCAAGTGATACGCCTAAACGCATTCCAAAATTGTTTTCTGAAATATGCATACAGTTTCAATGTCTATCTTGGGGTTTTCTCTTGAGCATGTTAAAGCTTATTAATGAGGGTAATAGATGTAAGTGGTCTATGCTTCTGAGTCACAATTAAAAATCTTTTAAAAAAAGTCTAATTAATCAGTACCTTTAATGGTCCATTTAAAAATTGAGGTTTTTTGCAACACTGCCATGATTAGAATACATATTACATGCTGCTACTTTCACAACACTTATGGTGAATGGAGGAACACCATTCATTTTGGGCTGTTTCTCCCAATACCTTTTCCTGCTGCCTTTCAATTCTGCTTCTCTCACATTTTATCGTTCTCTCTTTAAAGTTAATTTCCTGAATATTCCTGGCTTTTTTTCTATCTAACTTCAAAGTCATGCTGTTGTCACAACTTCCTTCTCTGCCTTAAATGTGTTGCTGCTCAAAGAGAAAACCTAAAAGGCATGCCTGAGAAACTTCGTCCAACCCCAAAATAGATTAAAAATCTCTCTTATCTCATCAAAGGTTCCTCAGTGGTCTACAAGGGTTTACTGTTCAGTCTACTATAAAAACTGGGGGTGCTAATTGCCCACATGAAGGCTGTGTGTACAGCTAACCCAAGCTGATCTAAGCAACACCAATGGTATAAATAGCAAAAACAGACGTCATGGGAAACAGCACTTCCAGGAACACACTGGTCTTTGGAGGTTGGATTTGTACATAGGAGCAGCATCCAAAGTCTTAGTGTGATACAGACTTGAGCAGCATCATCATCATACGCAAACAACAAAATGAAGATCAGATTGTCCTCATATAATCAAGACCAAATGCAAAAAAAGACCAGTGATTAATGTATTGCCAAACCACTCAAACAGATGAAAAGTAAACAGCACAGATATAAAAGTAATGGAAACTTCAGCTGTACATGCAAAGGAGTGAGAGACAAAAGAAACATCCCATGCCAACATTTCCCATGGCACATGTAAGCGTAACTATAAAGGCAAATGAGTCTAAGGAAACTCCTAGTTTGGTATAGCATGTCCTTGACAGATCCATTCAGGAAATGAAAACAGCAACAGTTTCTATTGCACAACACTTATGAATTAGCAAATATGGATATTTTGGAAGTTAACTTTAAAGTTTCAGCAAGAGTAGTGTATTTAAAAACATCAGCCCAAAAGTAGAAAAGATGATCACTAAGTAGTGTATTATTTACTGAATGTGCTGAACACACTTAAATCTAAATGGTTACACTACCCTGAGGGGAAAAGTGTGAAATTTGTTGTTCAATTTTCACAATACATTTTATGTGAAAGTATTTCATTATACAACCTAGTTTACTTTTTTTCATTTCCAACTATGATCTCATTGCTTATAACTGCTTCTTTTATAGGTTCAGAAAAAAAAAAAAATTGCATTTTTCCCATACAGTTTACGAACTGATAGAAAAAGCAACCAAACTAGATTGATGTTGATTCAGCCAGTTGGCTAGATTTACAACAGCCACAGAAGAATTTTCGTAGTGATACTAATAACCAAGCAACAGGATAATTTTGACAACAAATGTACCCCTCAAAAACAGAAGGTGACTGCTGACAATGTTTGTGTTCATTGGAAAATGATCTGAGACTTGAAAGACCTGAGCTTTAGCTTTGCTCTCAGGAAAAGCAGAAATGTCTTTTTTTTTTTAAAAAAAAAAAAAAAAAAAAAAAGAAAAAAACTAGCAGTGTCAAGCTCAGTGAAATAATACAAAAAGAATTGAACTTTGAATTTCTGAAGGTATTTTCTACCTACTCAATTTCATTAAAAATTAATGTGAAGACTGATGAGTCTAGAATAATTAAAGACAATAAAATCGATCAACTTCAGTAGGAAGAAGAAGCAATAGACTGGCACTGCATACAAATGATATTGTGGTTTCTCAGTTACTGACAAGTGGGAAAGACATCCTGTCCTAAATCACTATTTTAACAAATAGAGCACGACAGTGGCATCACTTGGTGTCTGTAACAGCATTGTTTCACACTAGAGGTGCAAGTAGTACTTAAAAGCCTAAGACTTCCCTCAAAGGGAAGGGAAACACAGGCGCATGGTTGGCTCGAAATTATGCCTGCTCAGACTGCACGGCTTGCGGTCCCCCCTCCATAGGGATGGGGACTGAAGTAGAGGATGCAGCACACAATGCGACTCCCATGTTTACATCTGTCATGTGCTGTGAACTGTCATCACAGGCTCTTACAACATCTTCTGCTTCTCTAAGTATATACGTGTTTAATCAAGTTCCTAGTGCTGACTTCTGAAGCGCTAAATCAATTGCTGATTACCAAGTGTTTCTGTGACCATGCATTCATCATTAAAGGAAGAGCATAATCAACAACCTGCAAGACAGGAAAGCCGTTTCAGCACATCTGGCAAGTGCTGAGAAACAAACACGGTGCAAGCAACTAAAGTCAAAGAGGAAAGCATAAGATATGAAAATCCAAGGTACTATTTAAACATAAACAGAAGCACCTTTATAACCATCTGTACCTGGCTTGTGAAAGTGAACGTGTCTTTACAAATTACTGACATGGCAGTTAACGGCACAGCTACTTTTATTATATTAGGTACCAACAGTAATGGCTTAAATTTTCCATCGATCGTTAAAAGATCCCTCACTAGATGTCAGCACACAGAGTAACAGAAAACTTGACTGACAGATAAGGAGTTATAGCTATATCAAATTAACAAAATATATATAAATCAAATTACTTATTATGTCTAAAAAAGCTTCAGAGAGTTCTAGTACAGCACTGGCAGCTCTATATAATTCAATAACGTGGACATGAGAGCTGTGAAAAAACCTTAACTTTACACTTTTATAAATCTGCTTTAAATTGTGAGAATGATTGTGATATTTTCATAGTATACAACACAAAATATCTACAGGGAAGCAAGTTTTCCCCCCATTTAACCAAAAGTGCTTAGGACATGACTCAGATGAGGTATTATCCCCCATGCTGGATATTCTGCTTCATTTATGTAAGCTATTTTGTTTCAGTATTTAACAAAGTACTATCAGCTGATTTGAAAATGTTACTCTGACAAAGTGATCACAAAATAGAACCGCTATTTTCCTTAGCTGATTTTGAAGAAATAGAGCAGTAGTAGTACAGATATTTTTAACATGGTACTTACAAGTTTTAAATTTAAATTAAGCAAAAAAAAAAAAAATCTAATACCTTTTTAAAAAAATAAAGTGTTACTTTTCATCACAAAGAACGTAGAATTAGAGGAAAACATTCTTTGCAATGCTTTGCTTTTTTCTAATAGAAACTGAAACTTCACAAAGTCAAACTTGAAATGATGGTTGATTTGAATTAAAAGCATGTAACATTAATTGCAAAGTATAACAGCAATCAATTGTGTTACGAATTTATTGTAATTTCTTTCTTTTGTACGTATCCACTGCTAACATAATAGAAGAGCAGCTATGCATCATTGAATCATAACCACTGCTATTCCAGGCACTCATCAAGCTATCGTAAAGATATTTATGCTTCTCTGCACCGAAAAGTCACTTAATAATCTCATTATTCTATTCCTCCATTTATTTTCAACCTAATTGTTGCACTTAAATGTACTTACTCTTATGCTAGCACAGTTAAGAGCTTTGATTTAAAATGTGCACAACCTAGTTTAGAACAGGTCTACTTGAATGATGTCTCTTGGTAAGGTACAAAGGCTGACAGTGTTTGGTGAATAGTTATATTCTCAGATTTGAGAATGATATTTTCCTAAAAATGTTTATTTTTTATTGTTGGATGCACAACTGATCAAGGAATCACATAAGCAGAAAGTAGCTTAAAACCAAACTCCTGCTTGCAGCAAGATTCAATTAGCTGAAGCTGCTGAGGACCACGTCCAGGGAAGTTTTTAATATCTCCAAGAGCACAGATACTTCCAACCTCTCTGGGCAACCAGTTCCAATATTTATTCAATCACTTACATAAGGCTATTTTGTGTCAGAATTGATATAGATACTAAACAGGCTGTTACATGGCTCTTACTACAATTCCAATCATTAGGAAACTCAGAAATTTGTGACAGGAAATGTTTATGTCGATTTTTTAAAAATGATTAAGGAGTAAATAAAGCAATAAAATTATGTGTGAATTAATTTAGTTGAGGAAAATAAAAGATTAAGGAATTGACTAAATTGATTTTAAATCCAGTTTAATCATTAAAGTCAATTACCTTTCACTGAATGCTTCTTAAGTGAGAAGACATCCATAAGTTAGAATTTTCATAATGGGGGTTACACAGTATTTATAATTTACGGTGTTCTCTCCTCTACATAGATTTCCGTAAAATGAAATGATAGCTCCTCAACCATCTGATCAGTATCAAGAGTGTGTATAGACACTATGGAAAAAGTGTCATCACCGTTATAAACATACTTTTACATTGTCCAAATTTCCAAATATCCATTTAAAGTGAAACAGTGCACATCCAGAGCAGGAATCAGACATCCCAAAATGCACAGCTTAAAAGCAGTACATCTTTTTCTAAGATTTTGCTATGCACACATTAAGAAATTCTATTTATTTTCACAGTTACCTAATGCTGTATAGACTGAATACGCTTGTAAGAAGAGGGGAGTCATTAGGATCAGTCTGCAATGCAACTTGCATTTTCAGAGGTCCTGCCTAGATAGAAGTAGCTGTCAATCAGTCATTTAAAAACACTTTTGTCGTGATCATCTATAGGACCTAGAGAAAGAGTTAAAAAAATCCAGTGCTGAGGAACCCTCACTTGCTCCTTTTTACCTACTCACTCAATGTTAGTTCCTGAGACCTAATGACTCCTTTGAGACAGACAAAATTTTTTAAAAGTCATTTAGAAAATGCCAGTTGTAAGTGACAATATGCTTGTGACAGAAAGTTCCCAGAAAAATAAAAAGTAGCTTTCTCGAACTGTAATGTTTAAGTGCCGAACAGAGTTGTTCCCCCTTAGGTAGCATGCTTAGATACCTACTAGAAGGAATATTTACTGTCTTTAGGCAGTAACAAATAGGTATAACAAGGGTATTAAAGAACCACAATTTGAGTGAATGCAATTTGCACTTTTGTTGGTTTGTCACAATCTTACTGTTACTTCTATACTGCATTTCAACAGATATGTTACACAATCACCGTATGTTAATCAGAATCAGTGGAAACAGCATGGATGCTAATAATTACCGTAACACAATGATAATAAATTTAGAGCAATTTCAAATATAAGAGTTACATTCATGTACTTACTGGAGATGCATGTACTTGTGTTATTCTTAACTGATTTTCCAAATCTTGAACTTTATTTTTCAGTTCTGTGTTTTCAGTTTCTAATTCTTGAATCTACAAAGCAAGTGGTTATTGCAACAGCTATTGGGATATTCATTCATTTCAACAGCGTCCACTGAGAGTAAGTTTTATCTGAGATCTGGTGACTTAGAAGCAATGTTTAACTAGTTACCTGATTACAAAAAAACCTCCAAACTTAAATTTCTGTATATTCCATATTTCAACTCTGCTTTTCTCTTCAGTGATCGTGCAAGATTGCAAAACAGAAAATACTGTTTCACAGTTATCAAGTCATTTTTCAGTTTTCCTTTTTAGTATCTCTCACAATTCTTAGCAATCTGAGAATAATGCTGGAAATTATGCTGACATAGAAAGTAGGTAACACAAATACAATAGCATGTTCTTTTATCTCTTTAAAAAATATAGTTCAGAACTTACTCTTTTCTGTAAACCTGCAATTTGTTTCCTTGTTTCAACATCTTTTCCTCCGGATTCCAGAAATTTCCTGTAAGCCAAGTCAAATGCTTGACCAATTGTTAAAGTTATCTCTTCTGCCTTTACACAAAACATAAGATTGAAATTTATTAAGAATATTTTAGATAATTACTTTCATTTCAGATGATCACAAAATACTTTACACCATCTATCACGTCCAAAGGGTTTGCTGGATCCATCGTGAAGTCAACACTACAAAGGAGCATGGCAAACACGCTTCAGCAAAATGCCTTTACAGAAAATGCTATGGAAGCAATATAAAAATACTTCAGATAAAGAAGGAAGACTGAACAGGCAGAACACATTTAGCTAATTTTTAGTATGAACTATGTCCCTAATTTCTGTAAATACAGATAGCATGCTGTAGTATGTCATCTTCTGATGATTTCTGAAGCAAATATAGGCTTTTTAATCATTTAAATAAATTGTTTCCATTTTAATGGATTAATGTTTTCATGTTAATGGATGCTTTTAAATTCGGATTTCAACACTCACTGCTAGAAGTTCTACGAAAATCTCAATCAGCATAAGATAAACGTATTTATCTGCACAAGCATTTCCAATTACAAAAATCTAACCAAGTAGATTTTGCAGTTCTATGTGCAAAATACAATAATTTAGTTCCATGCTGATTCACATTATATGTTTTGATGTGTATACACAGTAATTGCATAAAATCTACTTCAAAAATGACAAGTGTAAAAATAGGCATACAAAATTGAGCATAGCAAGGTTTCAGAAAAAAATGCTGACTTACAAGAGGATCAATAAAAGGTGCTCATATGGATATGCTATTTGCCTAAGAACTTTAGTAGAGAAAGTAAACACAGTAATATTTTTTCAAAACAATTAGCAGAGGAGCAAACAAAATGGAAGAAACATTAATCTGGCTAAAGCTAAACTAGAATTTTCTTGAAATGAAAACCTGAAATTTGTTGTTTCACATGAAAGCAGAACATTTTGCTCAGTGTCAAGAACATTTTTCTTTCAAGACCTGTAAGGACACGAAGGGCTGGATGCACAAAAATGGTACAGAACATGATGCTCCCAGACTTTTATACATCAGTGCAACCGTAAAGTCGTTCAGTAGAGGTGTGTGAAGACCTGAGTTCTACAGGAATAGGGAATTAACCCCTCTACATTTTTACAGTAGGAAAAGAAAATACATACACTTTTATTAAAAAAAAAATTATAAGAAATTATTTTAAGCAAATTAGACTGAATTAGACAAAAAAAACCTGAACTAGGACTGCTTTAGAGAACAATTGTTTATGTCAGTAAAATAAAAGTATAGTGGACACTGGGAGTACGCAGCCCTGTCTTCTCGGAAGGATGAAGGTTGGCTGAAATGAAAAGTACCAACTGAGATGGGATCCTTTGAAACCTGAGAGTACTAATGAACGAAGAGTGAAACAGAGAAAAAGTACAGTAAGTGAAATATCAGGTTAGCGAGAAGAATTTATTGCATTGGTCTGCAATAAAAATGGTACTAGTGTGCAGAGACTGTAATGGTAATTCAAAATCATGAGAGTGTGTGAAAAAGAGGTGCAGGACAGAAATTTGAAGAGAAAAGAACAGATACATACAGCAATTCTGAACAATACCTACTGAAGACACTGGAGCAATGCAGGTGAACAACAAAATCTGAAACGCTGAAGTAACACCATGCTACATAATTGCATATAATTAGAAGTTAAAAGCATCTTTTCCTTAAAAAAAAAAAAATTGTTTCCTTAGTGTTTCCATTTTTATGATATCTCATCTACTTCAGGACAAAACGAAAAGAGAGGCTCTGGATTGTAA
Source organism: Tetrax tetrax (assembly GCA_009806455.1). NCBI lineage: Eukaryota > Metazoa > Chordata > Aves > Otidiformes > Otididae > Tetrax > Tetrax tetrax. The sequence goes on from WHYT01016970.1 coordinate 295,581, forward strand.
AAAACACCAAACATGAATTTTCAGTGTTGATTTCATTGTTTTCATTTGTTAATTACTTTCTGCCAGGGTAACATGACCCTGTTGCAGCTAGACACCATTTCCTTAACTTCCTGTCCTAAAGTATTATTTTTTCTTCTGCTAGTGCACATTTTTGAACAGTTGCCCTGTTCTATCTCATACACAACAGAATGTCAGTGATTGGTGCAATGAATTCTCTGGTAGTGCATCAGGGCATTAACAAACTTTAGAGATGTGGCGGGGGTTGGACAAAAAAGAAAAAAAAAAAAAAAAAAAAAAAAAAAAAAGAAAATCTCAGGGAAACACTTGCCACAGGGTTGCAGCAATCTCTGCAAAACAGCTGTGCAAACATTTCAAGCTTGGTGGGATGCACCCTGTTCTCCAAGAGCATTGTGGATGCCTGGCCCAGGATATTGAGCTGGGTAGTAACAATCATCCCAGAAAACCACCTTAGATCAATCAAGAGAAAGGCTCTCCTTTAAATTAATGCATCAAGACACCATATTAGCATGAAAGATTATATCAAAGTGACTCCAAATAAAAGGCAAGCTAACTGCCTTTACTAACCACTCCTGTTTTGTTTCAAAGATGAGCAATCAAAGCCCGTAACAGCCACCCGAATGCTTTTGGAGTGTCTTGCATACTTACACACTTCTCACTGTCAAATACATAGCACAGATGCTTATTCGATTCTGAGTCTTTGCATATGAAAGTAAATATTCTCTTGTCAGTTTTATCATCAGCACAAAATGATATCCTATGGAGCTGGCAGTTGTGCTGGACTTCCTGCAAACAAAAAGAAAGATTATTTTCAAGAAATCACAAAACTTGCTTAGGATAAAGACGCACAAAGTAAATCTCTGGACTTCCTCATGTACATAAAAGCAGGCAAGTTGCAGGAACATTTTTTAATGTCTCTCATTGTTAATGAGAGCTCACAAAAATAGACAAAGTATAACAGAAGTTAGTGAACACGTCTCCTCGTAAGTGTTTTTAATGGATGTAAGGAGGAAGTTTTTTTATTTGGACAGCATTTATCTGGAAGTGTTTATGTGGACAGTAATTTCTGTTCTAGAAAACTGGTTTTACTGTTGCCTTGTGTCCCTGAGCAATTTATTGAGGGACTGATTATGTAAAATACTCCGTTCTTTTTCCAGGTGTATATCATCTTCAGATTTCACCACCTCCCATGGTTTATTAAAACGTTTTTACTGAAATAAGTCCTTACCTTTCTATCTTAAATACAGAAAACAGAAATAAGACGACTTTGTTATTCAAACACAGGGCACAGAGAAATAAATTAGAAATCTGAATAATTCCTTACTTTAGATACAATATAAACAGCTTTTCAGCATTATTTGAATATTTTAGATACTATATTTCACTTTCCATTGAAAAGCATGCTCCAGCTATTTAAAAAGTTGCAGTGGCAACGCTCTTCAGCTGAGAGAGCTTGACAATACTGAAATAAACTATCTCAACTATCTTTTTTGTTGTTTTTCTTAAACAAGTCTCTTCTTGGTATTTTATTTTATTTGGCTTATTACATGGGAAAGCAGTATTTGCTTTAAAGGAAAATATGCAGTTTAGATGTGAACTATTATCCATTAAAAAAAAGAAAGCTGCTGTGCAGCACCGGGGTTCCCAGATTGCTATTAGCTCATAAGCAAGGGCATGCCCTCTCTACAAACAGCTACTTTGCCAAAAAATGTACCATATGGGCAATCTTTTCCCCTTGCTGCAACTGGGTTCCTTTTCTCAGACTTTACAGCTGTTCTTCATATCCTATTTCCCCCATGTCCCCAAATCCCTCTCACATTTCATCTCTGTTGTAGATTTTTAACAGTTACATATAATAGCACGTGCTTGTTCTGGCCTCTTCTAGGTTTACAGATCCATATAACTATCTTACATCATTTAAGGACAAACCCACTTTTTTATAATCCTCCTTTTTTGAGTGTCAGGTATGGAATCAAGTTCTGATACATGAGCAGGCCTCCTGTTCCTACCACAATTAATGTGAATATAAATGAATATAAACCAGTATTCCTCTGTAACAATATTCAAGTTATTTCTTTCAAAAAGACATAGAAAAAAAAATCATTGTAAGCAGTGATGATAACACAGAATTTAAGTAATTTCCCAAAGCATCTATAAATTGTGTAAAAAGAAGGATTTCAATTTACATCTACATGTACATGTAACTTTAAGAAACAAAGTGGGGGAGATAAATAGACTACTCATAGTTGATCACCATTGTAATAACAACATTGCTAAGAGATTAGAATGTTCCTGCTCCCCCAGGAACTTCCGTCCCACAGCTTTCTGTTAACCTCTGCAGGAAGAGTTAGGAAGACTAACATATTTTGGCATTTAGAACTGTTATTTTAAAACAGTTTTTGCCAGGATATGAGGTTTAGTACCCCTGTCTGCCCTATGATGTCAGGAAGATGCAAACACTGCACTTAAAGTTGACATGGATATTTCTTGCCCCTCTGCTCATAAACTGTGGAACTGTGGCTGTATCAAGAGTTTGAGGTAAAAATGTAGATCCAGCCTTGAACTAAAGCTACCCTTCTCAACAGGCAGTACCACTGTCTGAATGGTAGTAATTACTCCAAAATTAAGAAGCGGTAACAAACAGTTCATTCAAATCCAACATTCAACAGATGTATGAAAGATTTAAGAGCACTCAGATGTTAAAAACTGCTGACTACTGAATAAATGCTTTTTAGCTTGATTATCTCATTATTCCTCTTTGAAGTCTGTGAAGAGGATGTTTTGCTTACGATATAACCCCTTCCAAAATATCAGATTAAAAAAAAAGAACAGAAAACCCATCCACGGGATGCCTCAATGGACTAAACTGCTAAAAAGGCAGGAACTGTCGTGCTGTGCCGGATGAAAAGCCTACAATAGTGCTTATGGCCTGCTACATTAAGTTTACAGGGAAATGGGTGACACTTCAGAAACATAAGCATTCTAGGGAGGCAGAATACAATAAAAAAAAAATTAAAACACAGGGAAAGGAGAAAGAAAAAAAAAAAAAAAAGAACAGATTAAGGAAGAAGTGCAATTCCAAAGCAGAAACATGAAGAATGAGCCACTGCAAACGGTCTCCTCATTCACCTGCAACCACCTACATGTGGGACCTACAAAACAGTGACCCTTTGGAAAAGTGCTTATCATATGTGGTGTTAACATTTATTTACCACAGTGTTTTCACCCTCCTCAGAGTCTAAAAGTTCTAATATGAAAGGATTAAAAAAAATAAAAATTAAAAAATCCCATATTAGCTACAGTCTGTATTTTGGAGCATCATGTACCTTCCTGGGAAGATGTTACGCATGTGTTGTAACAAGAAATGGTATCGTAGAAGACTTTTTCATTCAACAAAATGGCTTTCATTATAATACTTTGTAAAAATATAAAAAAAATAAACCTCTTAAAAACAGTTAAAACAACATTTAATTAATAGTTTACCATCAAAAACATATAAGTCTCTTACCTTTGTTTTTGGATCTAGAATTTTTACACCATAGATTGAGATTTGTAATTCAACTTTGGGCGTCTTCTGGCCTTCAGATTTCTTGATATGTCTTGCAAACTATAAGACGAAAAATACAACAGCAATCACATTAATAGTAAGGTGTTGGTTTGGTTTTTTTTTTTTCTAAATGACTTCTTATTTCCTCTCAACTCTTTCTGTCTGAAGTTACTTCCTTTGTTCTTCAAAAAGCTCTTATAAACAACACAAATCATTCCCAAAGTCACAGTTGGGCACAGAACAGCATTTCTGACCGCACAGTATACAATATTCCTACTATTCAAGAAAAAATATTTTAAAATTACTTCAATGGTTCTCTTGAAACTTTTGTCTGCTCTTTAGGTACTTACTTCAAGCTTTTGCATGAGATTTCTAGAACAGCAGAAACATGAACGCTTCCAGACAGTTTGTCAATGCTTGGTGGCTGAGCAGCGAACATGCTGTGTTTTCCACATCCCACTATTTCTACACTCACACGTGCACGGAGGGTATTTCCCATATGTTTCCCCAAGGAAATCAGTTCTATTTAAGTGATAGTTGAGGGTTTGGGTTTTTGCTCTGTGCCTATTCCTATGCCAACTAGTACTTGGGAAATCTTTTATGAACTAAACTGCTCTACACAGTACGATTGTCTCCATCTTTCATTTTACTTGTAGGCAGCTCTGCTCATGGCAAATTATTAACTACTTCTGAGAACCACCCTAAAAGCACATAATAACCTGTTTTTTTTCCTTCTTCCCAATTGCATTTCTCATTTTGAAAGTATACTTAGGAACACTTTAGTAACTAAACATTAATTTATAATTAATCCTATTAACTTCATGCAGTAACCTATTCAGACAGTTTACTACTGATTAATACATCACATTAGCTGATAAGTATCACACGCTTCACAAGTTAGTTAAAAACAAAAACAAACAATACACCCAATGGAAACCACTCTGTGCCATTCTCAAAAATCAACTCTTAAATCAAAATGCTCATTTTAGATTGCAACAGCTAGGATCACTACAGCCATTGACCAAATATTTTATGAAGGTTTGTACATGATGACATACTACTGAAAACCAAACTAGTCAAAAGTAAAGCAAATCTAACGTAACTTCTAGTTCTGCCTCTCTTCAGTATCATGTATCCAGCCCTTGCAATATACACATCCTTTTTCTGTCCTCCTATTTATCTTCAAGCCCATTTCTCACATATTTAGAGTATACTTTTAACAGTTTAATGACTATACCCATCCTTTTATTTTAAGTCATCACATACACATCTTTTTCTCTAAACAAACAAAAAAAAATTATAAAAGAAAAATTTAAAAAGCCTAATCACTGGGCAACAGGCATTTTGTCCAACAATATTTCTTTACTTCCTAGGAAATTTAAATTTGCTACAGAAAAATATTTTTTCTTATATAAAAATTACCAATTAAAAACCCTCAAATACCTCACTTGAGTTCTCTACTGACCCTTTAACCTGTTTGATTCTTAATTCTCTGCTCTAAAAAAAAAAAAAAAAAAAAAAAAAAAAAAAAAAAATAGAGAAATGACAGGCCAAGCAATGTTTTATTAGCACAGATTTTTTTTTCCAAGATCAATATAAAACTTCAATTGTCTTTCAGATAATTTTCATACATTTACTCAATACCCCTACTCCACCAGCTTTCTTTTTTGAGTTCTAATTTAATTATGTGCTTTTGTTGGATAAAACTTGGCGGACATATTTGGTGAGCTTGGCTCACTTTGCTATGCATTAAATGCATAGCATTTGCATAAAAGCAAAACCCACAAATCACTTGGACAGTTTGGGCACCTCAATTTCCAATGTACTTCACAGTGCACAGAAACAGACCTATGCAGCAGATAATCCTGAGGCACTTCCACTGGAAACAGCCTTGAACTTGAGTGAACTCCGGCTTTTTGTAAACGTCCCTTTATAAACAAGATGTGCAGAAGTACTTCTGTGTAGTAATAAAGACGAGGCATAAATAATATCTGATTTTACTGAGTCAAAGCCATAGCGTATGGTCAGAATAATGATGAAATGCTTGGTTTTCCAACTGCAATAATCTCAGAGTCCTGAACAACAGCTACAACATGAAAACTTTTTAAAGTAAGTAGATCTGTATAACTTGCATGAGTTTTAGGACAGCTGGCCAATGCTCACTCCAAGTAGTCAAGAAGTCTTACAACACTGAGGAAGTTCCAGAAGATAGTTCTGTGCCAATACTAAAAAAAGGGTAAACAAAATTACCCTACCACATCTCCACGCTCAAAAGGCAGAAATCAAGAATGAGGGAGTTAAAATAAGATGAAATTAATGATGATCAATATGGATTTGACAAAAAAGCAGTTTGTCAAAACAGACAAAGCATTTGACTGGGTTTTGCATGCCATTCTATTTAGGAAATGAAGCAATACAAAGAAAGTATTAGTTAAGTTAGTTACATTAGTCTCCAGATGCAGTTATAAACAGGAAATTGTCATTGGGAAGATATGTTTCTAATGTATTCCAGCAGGGTTTATTTCTAAAGCATAATGTTATTGAACAATGACCAAGAGGATAATAATTACTGATAAAAACTGCAGGCAGAAAAAATAGGAGAAAAAAAATGGGGAGAAAAGTAACTACTAATCTGAAATCTAAAGTCATTACAGAGAAAAACTGCAGATCACGAAGGCTGATGGAGAGGTAAATAACACAGAATATCTCACCAACCAGAACACTGCAGATTATCTGTGTACAAATAAATCACCTCTGTTGCAATACCAGCTTCACAAGTCATATATATATGGGAACAATCTTTATTTCTTGGGATACTACCCTGTGAAGATGGAATTAAAAAAGTCTTAATATCATGGCAGGCTTTCAGCTAACTGTGGACCTTCTCATGAAACTACAACTGGGAAGATTAATGCAATCCTTGGATATTTCAAAAACGTTCTTAAGAAGACAACAACGGCTGCACTGCATCAGCTGCTTGAGATAAACTATGCAAATTTCATGTACTGAGGTTTTCAAATGCAGAAGGATGTTGACAAAACTGAGAAAGATCACAGGCTTTCTGGAAAAGTTAGCAGAGGACTGGAAATCTACTTTATAAGTAACTCCATCAAATCAAAACCAAGCTTATGGTTAAAGAAAAACACAAAAACTCTTCAATACAGACATCCAGAGAGACAAACAAGCTTTTTAATAAAAGGTTTACTGAGATACAGTGATTGAAAAGTACCTGTAGATAAATTCAGATAATCTGGTGCAGTTACATTCTTAAAGCTTTTCCTGCCCACTCCCTGTTCTGTGTAGTAACAGATAACGTACAGATACTGATCAGTAATTTCTTTTCTTTCTGACCTTCTCTAAAACGCCCAGTTCAGCCACTTCCCAAACTTGAGCAAGGTTTTAACAGCAGATCCTGACACTTAGTGAGGTATCCGCCAATTGCTTTTTTCTTCTATTTTTTCCTACTCATTCCTTCTACCTAAAGAGGACTCCAAGGACCTCTGGACAGGAGAGATTTTCAAACATAATTTTCTCCTTACAGATTTGAAACAAAGTAATATTTGTCGCTCACACAGTAACAACATTATTTAAGAGGGTAAAAATCTGTCGCCTCCCATTGGCATGAAAATGGACAACGATACAAAATTATAATGAATCACAGCGTGACTTGGGAAGAGATACGATGGATCAAATTCTTAAGCTGTTACTTTATGCATATATTGCTCTCGGGAAAGACACCCAGATTTGGCCCAATAATCTGAGCAGCTCAGTGGGATGGGCTAGCTTTTATTTATCTGCTTTGGAATCATATTTTTCTTGAATCTTTTAGAGAAAGCAACAGACACAAATAAATCTATTTTCTAAGCCTTAATTTAGCTTTCAAAATCAAAAAGAAAAAACTCCCATTTATCTTGTATTTTATTACAGTAGCAAGGAAAATTGCATACTTTGAGAGTCGTCTTATAATTCCATCTGAAATGCTTATGCATCAAGTCTTAGCAAACCACAGTCAGAGGATTAATCAGCAGAAATAACATGAGAGAAAAAAAAATAATCATCTTTTAAAAACATCCAAGAGCTTTAGTTAAAGAAATAGTGGTTAAAACAAATCCCAGCAATCCCAGCAATCCCAATTTAAGCTATGCAAACCAAAACTATGTGCTTTTTTAATATCTACATCTCACTGCACAATTTAAGAGTTTATTAAAAAACCTCGGAATATCAAAGGTAGACATTTCTGTCTTTTAAGCGATCCTCAGCCCAGGGAAAATGTTTTTCCTCTTTTTTTTTCATAACAACATTCATTGTAAGGAAAGATGCCTGAAAAAAACCCCAAACAAACAGGTCTTGTTTCTTTTGCAGTGACTACATATCACCTTTCTGGTCATATTACAGTCCAAATTCTCAAGTATGTTTTACGTGGCTGTAATGAAATCATGACCACTGAAAAATAGCTGTCAAGAAGAGGAAAAAGCCACAGGTATGCAAACTTGAATCTCTCAATAATCAGCTGGGTAGGGAAAGAGCTGTTTCAGAAATCCATTTCTATGGAATATGTTGTACTTTATTTTCCAAACACACTGGATAGAGAAGGCAGCTATTGATTAACCACAGTGCAGAAGACAATGTAGTACAGTCTTTTTTCCATCTCTCAATCCCTAAAGGGTTTTTTTGTTTTGGTTTGGTTTTTTATTTTAATTTTTGTTAATGTTGTTTTGTTTGATGGTGTGGGGTTTTGTTGGTTTTTTGGTGGTGTTTTTTTGGTTGGGTTTTTGTTTTGTTTTGGTTTGGTTTTGTGGTTTTTTTTTGTTTCATTTTGTTTGGTTTTTTTTTTTCGTTTTGTTTTCCCTTTTTTTTTTTCCTCAAAGATAGAGGGTAAAGAGGTACTCTGTTCTTCAGCTCTTCTCATCTTATCTGCTTTGCTCTTCAGGGTGCCCCTTGTCCCTGGGTGGTCCCAAACCACACATTCTTCTTTCTCCAGTACTTCAAAGTCATGGCTATAGGGCTTGACTGGAAACCTCTTTATCCCAATACTAAAAGATTTTCTGTACTCCACCCTCCTCTGTCCTTTCAACAATAAATGAAACCCAGCTTTAGCACTACATGGAGCTCAGAACAACATCCACTGATGGTCCATTAACAGCAGAAGCAGGACACTATCACAGCACGTGTGGAGGCGTGTGAAAGAGCACTCTTCACTTCGTGTACCCTCATGGGTCAAGGAGTTGATGAAGAATATTTCAAGTGGCTTTAAGTGATTAATTCTATTTACTTATTTTTATCTTGGGTCATCTCCAATCCACTTACAGAAGGAAAAGAGGAGGAGAAAAGGAGATTGAGCTGGAAGTTGGGTAACAGAATAGCTTTAAGTTTGGTCCTCACATAAACATGTCTTTGAAGACTGTAAAAGGAACAGCCCAGAACTCACGTGTTTATTTCTGGTTGCTCCCTAACATCTCTCCACAGCATTTTCTTACTAGTGGTCTGATTATGCCCTTTCCATCTTTTATGCTGATCTTTCACTTGTTCTCACCTCTGGCAACCCTTCAAGCACTTTTTGATAAGGATTAAATTCAGTTCTACAGCCTGATTTAGAAGTTATATCTTTCATTAATCAAGAAAAGTAGTCATGTCACTTTATAAAATAAAGTGTGATTTGACAACATTTACACATTTGAATAATGGAGGCATGCTCTGATACAGTATCTTGGTACCATTTTCCTTATTTTTCTTTTAACTACAAAAATGGAAGGATAACATTGTTTGTAATAAACTACAACAACAGTTCACCTTATCCTCGAAATACAGATACACATTTGAAAACATCAGGGTTCTACTTTCTTCTTTCTCTTGCAGTATAACTCCAAGAAATTTGAAAATGTAAGGGGAAATCCCAACTAGACAAAACCACTGGACAACCCTCCAGAAAAATTAAAGATGCTTGAAAAATCATGTACATTCAAATTGCAACTGACAACAAAATTAGCTAGTGTTTAGAAAATATAACAGTAATATTTGGGATAAAACAAGTACAATGAAGAAACATGTCCCCCAAGTGACTGTATTTTACTGTAGAACATCAGCTCCACCTGCTGGTAAAAGTAAGTTCATGAGATGGCGTGCTACAATTTTGCACAAACCTATGTTTGGCAAGAGAAGAAAGAGTCTTTGTGCCATATGAGTTAAGAGCTCTTGATTTAAAGAAATAGAGCTGTATATCAAATGTCTATTCTGACACAGTTTGATGACATGATAGCTTAAGAAAAACAGTCTACAGCGACAGTATTTCATAGTCTACGTGTCACTGTAAGCTTATGTCTTCAAAACATTATTAATATGATGCACACCAGTTGTAAAAACAGCTCCAAATATTAAGTCAGCTGTTTTTCTGCTAGCTATTAATTTTCATTAAAAACAAATTATGATTAACAACACTGTGATTAAAACCAAATCCTTTTAATAAATATATATAGCAGCGCAAGCTACACATCTTTAAAAAAACCCTCCTACGCCAAAAAAAATCCCAAACCACTATATATGTTTTCTTTCAATATAATTCATTAGTTTTCAAGCTGTTTTCATTGGTTTGAAAAAAAAATTAATTAACATTTTCTAAAAACACGCTAGAGACTTGTAGTTAATAATAAAATTCAGTACCTCTATGCTTCTCTTAAAGAATTCAGATGCAGAACACAAAGCAGTGTTGAAATGAGTATTCAATTAATTGAGAACTGTTTCAAACATAAAACCTCTTTATCGCTCTCTGAATTTCATTCCAAGATTTTTCAAGTGTTTCCAAAAGTTGTCTTTAATTACTTTGTGAGTTTTCTAATAAACTTGTGATTACATAAGGTTCTATGTAATACTTGACATCTAAGCTCCAAGTTCCTAAGCTTGAAGAGATAGCGTACTTCTGGTAGCAACAATTCAGACACACATCTCCAAGGTGGTTTATTTAGGGAACGCATTTACAAAGTTAGAATAGATATCTATATACTCCAATGACACCACAAGGATCTATTAAAAAAAAAAAATCTACTTTTAAATGTTATTGCTAGACAGACAATTTTTTTTTTTTTTTTTCCCCAAGAAAAGAAAAATCCTGGCTCTTCCTACACTTAAGTTATTTGAAATCCTTTTTGGACCTGCTTCCACATCACACAGTCCAACCCACCAAAAGCCTCCAGTGACCAGTGAGAGCCCAGGTCAGCCTGGAGCTCCATCAGCGAGAGAGAAACACTTAACAGCTGCTTTTCTTAGGAAGAATCTGATAAAATATCATTAAAATAGAATCAAAACTTCTCCAAAGCAGAATATTATCTTGACAGAATTTTGCACAGAATTAACTTTGCTCAGGGTAATGGAACTGTATAAATACAAAACATCTAACATAATAGGCTTCACTGCAGGATTATCCGTAAAGCGTGCGAGGTGCACACAACCCCATACATTTTGTTTCCCTGGGTACCATGCTGCCATAGTTAAAAAAGGGTCGCACTTACATTAGCCTAAAACACTTGAAAACAACTAAGCAATAACATCTCTGACAAACTAGCAGAGTAAATCTTTCTGGCATAGAACATTCCAAGAATCGATTAAGCGAATCTTTAAAGCAGCTGTACTATTTTTGTAGAGCAAAAATAATGAAGTTGTTCTGTTTCAATCCCTTAACACAATTACTAATTTATCTTGTAAAGATACCTTTTTCAAGGGAAACCTCAATCTTTAAAGCAGAGCTACATGAATCACGTTCCATGTCTTCTTTCTTCCTATCTTTATTATAGCAATAACGCAGAATCAAATTTTTCAATATTGAATCCCAACGTTTTTTGTCCATTTCAGAGGGACTTCTGAATGAATAAATGAATACTGAAAACTCTACAGAAAGTTAACCAAGGAACAACAGTACGCAGAACAATTTTTACATCTAAATAAACTAATGCTCTAATAGCTCTAAGCAGCTAAGCACAGAACAGTGCAATACCGCTGCAATGTGAGTTAGCAGATGAATAAATCAGCATTCCCTATCACAACTCAGAGCATCTGAAAAGCTTTAAGCCTATTAGCTGTCACTCAAACAGGCAAGTCAAAGTCATGCTATCAGTTAGCAACCTTCAACAAACCATTTCACTAGGATACTTCCTAACTGTCTGTCAAATCCCTGAGTACTCAAGAAGATATAACCAAGAAGAAAGTGCAAATGTCTGACTTTCTCAACCTCCTGGCACTGTGCACCAGCACAAAGATGGTGTTTACGTGCACAGACCTTTCCCAACAAAACATGAAGACCTGGAGGACAAGGTAGTAATGCCCCTTGTCATAAACAGTTTTATATTGCTTTGTAAACCCTCTTCTCTCACTGCAGCTCTATTTCCAGAGGTATTACCAGTTACCACAGCTAGAGGGTGAATGACATTCATGCCAGTGTCATAAACCTTCACCTCCAGTCTAACAGCTTACATTGATCAAACACATGAGCTTTAGGTGAAGTGCAGCCAGGGATAGCCAATACCTACAGAGCTATCAGAGCCCATTTACCATGCAGTTCTTACTCCTGTTCTCTGGCACCAACGGCTTAAATGGGTGGGTACTCCACGTCTTGCAACAAGAGGTAACTCACCTAACTGGGGCGCATCGGAAGCACCGCACAGCCCAGCAAAATGCAGGACAGGCATTACTGAAGTCACTAGTTATTTGGTCAAGGAAGAGTTCATTTCTTTAAATTCTCTGGCAATGCGTTCGGAGTGCCGTAAGTAGAGGCATTCGATAGTCATAAAGTGAGGATGGCAGCTAAAACAGACTGCTGCTAACTAATTTCGGATGAATGAAACCCTGAAGTTTCCAAAGAACAAGCATTCCACTTGAAGGTACATAATCTAGGAGACAACTAAACAGATGTACAATAGAGCATCTGATAATATGAACCTAACTGGGAACTGTCTGCACACTAGTGAAGAGATTAGTACATGCAACTGCTACTAGAACCCATTAATTTCCCTAGAAACTCTTAAAAACCGTCTTATCTGTGAAGGTAGGTTAAGAATACATTCCATTTGTATTTCATTATAAATGCTTTCTTACCTTTAACTTTCTCACAGCATCTCTTACAACTTCTGTGCCTTTGGGCTGCTCCACTTCCGTACTGCCAAGAAACTGAAAAGATTGTCATATGTGAGAAATAAGTTATATGTTAAAAGGCTTAATTGACTCCAGTAATTGTATTTTCCAATTTTTTCCAAACAGCATTTTGGAAACACAATCATTTCAATAGTTGATAAATAAGAAATCTTCGTACAGCTATTTCTAACCAAGAGAATAATGAGAATTAAATTCTAATGCGACAAACATAAAAGTTATCAAAAACAGGTTTTAAAAATAATTTTATTTATCTTGATCGTATATAAGTCTGTAAATTAGAGGTTAAGTGCCTTTTTCATCTAGGAAATTTTAATTTTAGTCACATCTTCTCTTTTGTAAAGTATTGAAACTATGCAAAAGTATATTCATTTAAGATACTTCCCACGAATCAACATGAGCGAATGACTTGGACTATGTTACTAAAACTTTCATATAGCACTGCAAGAAAAATTTAAAAAGGTCTGATTCTGCTCTGAGAGCTGCTTGGTACTTCATAGATTTAAAGAACGCAACCTCCAATTTATATAAAAACAAGGCTGATGTTCAAACAATCTCTACTAGAGGCCATAATTTTACCAAGATTTTAACAAAAACCAAACCTACACCTGTTAATACACGAAGCATGATACTTCAAAGGGACCTTACAATTTCTTTATTTGTACACTGAAATGCCTTTATGGTCTTCTGTACAGTTTTGCTTGCTTTCTACTACACTGCTAGGAAGGATATGATAATCCTGCCCAAACTGCATTTGTGTAACAATTAATTATGAATTGCCTGCCCGATTTTCGCATACATACAGCTGATTTAGTCACATCACATACCTGCACATGCCAAAATAACACTAGCAAGAAAGAATACATCATCTTTTTTTTCTCTTAAGTATCCAATTTTCTGTGCATCATGATGCATATAGGTATATATAATTTTTAAATCTTAGCAATTTCAGAAGGAGCTTACATTTGCCAAGCTACAGATGCTTTCAACATCGTAACTCTAAAGTTTTTAATTTTATTAAAATTTTTAAATTGTCCATGTGCTCAAGCTGTAAACCTGCAAAGAAACTCTGCAGCTCCACCAATAATTAAGTCTCATTAGAAATTTGCTACTGACTCTGAAATATGATGTGTCATCTCGAATACAACAGTGCGTACATCAAAACCCCAGGAACACCTGCTGTCAATACTCTCTACTATAACAATTCTCCATCCAGGAGACCAACGTTTTGTAACAACAAAGTAGAAACCTCTGTTATTGATTTGTTGTCTTCCATGCAACATCTCCAAGGACTTTAAATAGAGGGGGTGCTCTTCCCTAGACAAGTGAGAGTTGCAGAAAATGCATAAAGAGAAAGAAGAATTATTCTTGAACATGATGGATATCACATGTGACAGAGATAAGGAAAGGTGACTGAATATATGTAAAAAGAAAAGGTAACCACAAGCTTAAATGGACAAGAAAGTGAATACGGTCAGATAAGAATCTAAACGGAATGCCAATATTACCAGATACCTGTACACAAGCATATTTAGACACCACACACTCAGCACAAGACAAGAGATAGAAGTATAACTGCTATAAAGTTTGTAAGCAGGCCAGGGTACATTATACACAGTACAGGAACCCTGCAGAAACATAGGAAATAATAGCTGCAAGTGTGGATGAGGCTCAGCAAAGAGAGAACACAGGTCACGGCTGCCCACAGTGACGTGGAAGATAGCTGAGTGTACTTCATCCACACATGCTTCCTAATATTTGTGTAGTTTTGAAACTGGCAGCTCCAGAGGCATTATCAGTGTAAGCAGTTTGGTGGTACTCGATACAGATTTAGGGCCAGGCCTTGGGTGGAATTGTGTCAAGTACACTTCCAGATGCCCCAGGGTACGCCGCCTCTCCTGGAGCCAGCTCTCCAGAAGGGCACCGGGCTGCCCTACATTTCTTATTTGCTTATTTCCATCCAGATGACTGAGATCTGAGACAGCAAAAGATAGCTCAAAGGCAATAGAGTCATTTCCTCGCTTTTCTCTCAGCTATCTCCCTCTGATTCAAAGTCCAAGAAAGAAGAAGGTATCTTTGCTGTATTAAATAAATCCCTGCAGCAGACCAATCTTTCCATGAACAATAACTTCCATACATACTGTATTCCTGGGGGCTTGTACCTCATGTTAACTCACGTTTCTGCCTTAGAAAGTGTATGCAGCAAATGAAGCTTCGGCCACAGCAGGGCATCAGTTAAATTTCACTGAATTTGTAAGCCCATAGTAAAGTTCCCCAAATCAGAAATTATCATTTTTGTTCATGCAAACAAGAGAGAAGTAGACACCTAAAAAGAAAGATTAACTGCTGATAGCAAAAGTTTAAATGACTGTCAAATACTGAAGAAACACATACTAACTGAGTTGGCTCAACAAATTACAGAAGAGATTAACAACAAAGACCAGAAGTATATGGAACATCATAAGCATTCTCTCAATACTTATGAAACATAACAACAAACCAGAATTCTACCAGTCATTTGCAATGTGCTTCCTTCCAGATGATCAGTTTTGACATTAAGCATCACTACTGAAATCTTTATTGCTCTCAGCAGTTTTGAACTCCATGTGGAATTACAGCTTATTCTTAATAAAATATTCAGCGTAGGAAAATATAGCAAGATGTCTTTAATCCATAAACACAAAGGAGATGTTTAGGGTAAGTTTTAATATCAGAGTTATGAGAACATGCATTGTTTGATATATATTTTTATCTCAACTGCGGTTCTACTTTTTTAATTAAAGTAAGCTCAAATTTTATTCGTAATTGCTTACACATTTCATACCTGACCTTCATCAGCTTTCCCATTTGATTCATTTGTTTGTTTATTTTTGGTAAGACAGTAATAAAGATAAAACTAGTGATTAAGCACAAATGTTTTGAATATTGGTATTAATTAAACTGATCTATTTTGGGGGAAAATATTAAAAAGAATTTCAAATCTAGACAATTTATTTTCTAATTAAAAGAATGACTGTGCAATATAGGTTTACAGCTAACATATTAACCGGAGACTTTTTATTGTTTGCTTTTTCATCTGCTCTGTACCTTTTCTGTATGATCTGCCCTACCACTGTATTTTGATTAATATTAGGTACCAATTACTATGGCATTACTTGTAGTAGTTAAGCTAAGCAAACACCTGGAGACTTTAGATGACAAGTTCAAAGTGATGAAGGCCTCTATGTTTGTATAATCCCTAACATACAATGGACACACTGCCACCTCTGGGACTTCTAAAGTAAATAACTAACAATTAATTTGCCATCCTCGTGAAATGGGGAGATAGCCTCACACAAACACAGAGAACAAATATTTGTTATATCAGGAATTCAGTACAACTGTGGCATGAATAGCATAAATATTCATCATGGAAGAGTTTCTGCAACAAAAATTTCAAAGCAAAATCGGTAGAAATGAAACTATCCTTTTCAAGTTCAAGCTCCTTCAGAAAGCAATACTGATGCAGAATTCTAGATGGGAACTTTAAAAGCCAGCGATTGCTTTGATCACTTCAGGTTCCCTCCTGCAGCTATGGCCCCTTTGCAGACTCAGCTGAGGAACACCACCACCATCATGAAACGTAACTGCTACTGAGAGTCAAGCTAATACAACCCTTACACTTAATTGCAGAAAAGAGAAACAGAAAATAATGTGGCAGTCCCCCTTCACATCATTGAGCATTACTCCTATATGCAATTTAATAAATGCATTAAATTCTTAAGTGTTCCTTAACATCAAATACATAATACAGATGAAAAAATTTTACATATGATTGTTACATTTGTTTACTGTTTTCAACAAGAGGGTTATTGTTGAAGTTGGTGTACTTCATGCATAATAAGCCAATAAAAACAAAAATACTAAGTTAGGTATGCCACTAGACTAATCTTTTTAAATATTTATGTATTGTTAACTTCAGTGCTAATGAAAAGTTAATCATAATTATACTGAGTTTCAGTTGGATACTTTAAGTTTGAAGACTATGACATTTAGTATTTTGTATAACATAAAGCAAGCAATGTTTTTCCCATATAAATTACTACACATTTTTCATTTTAGTCTGCCATTCTTCCAAACACATCCCCTACAAAACTGATGAAAGGTTATTTTTCTAATACATTACTTATGACTTGCAGCTGTCTATAATCAGAAATAACTTTTATGAGGTCAATGATCTTATCATTTAACTGTTCCTTTAAGATATATTAAGGCTTGTTCTTCCCTCATCGATGTTTGCCATTAAGAAACTGAGCTGTTGACCAGCCGTACACAAGACAAACACCTCAGATCAAACTGTGTATAATCTAATACTAGCAGATAACCAGATGTGCTGCTCCACATGCAAAGATTTGCAAGATAGCGCAGCTGTGGCGAACTAACAGATGCTATTTCATCTTATTAGAATCAACAGACATTTTATCAGTGACAGTGACTGGGAGAATACTTCAGCCCTGTAATGGCCATGAGGGCTGTCTTACACAACCAACTACTAAACAGACCCTTTGGGGAGTATCTCTTCCTTCAGAATGCAGTTAAAATGAAAGTTTTCCTATGCATTTAACTGAGCAAGACATGTTTTGGTCCAATTCCACAGCAAAGTTAGTAAAACTGCTTTTTAAGTTGTACTTTGGCTGGAGAAACTATTGAAATAAAAGTCTTTTTTACTTTTATTTTCCTGGCTTAATTAAAAGTCAATTCAAAAGTAGGGAAACTTCAGGCATGCAGTTCTGACACGTACTGCTGTTATCACAATAATAGCTATCAGTAAGGTCAGGCCAATTGTTAAGATTAAGAGTTAACCTTTCCCCTTGCTGTTAGAGAGAGTCTCTGGTAATTCTTCCCCTGATCAGCTTACATTTTGGCTTTCAACGTTTTACTTTAAGTGTAAGTATAAGTATATCCAGATGCTTTTCTTCAAAATTTATGGGGAGAATAAAAAAAAAAAACAAAACCAAAACCAAAACCAACCGATCCACCCTTAGGAAAAGTTAGTTTTACAGGGTGGGAGGGGGAAGAAAAAAATAAAATTAAACCTAAATCTTGACTAATAGTCTTAAGTGCACTTTTGAATATTTAACATAGACTTCCACTTTTCCAGTAGAGAGCAGTGTAGGATATTTTAATAATAAACCAACATCTGTTTTCTTTTGTCATCATGTGTCAATCTTTAAAAACACCCAGTCTTTCTCAGTGCCAGATTTCTCTGAAATTCCTAAACATTAAAAGCTCTTTTATGCAGATTTAAATGCAATTCTATGAAAGAAGTACTTACCAAACTCAAACAATAAGGAAAGGAAAAGAGCAATGCAAAATTACTGGATACCTGCTGCCAAGATTTGACAAATTAGCTGCTTCTACAGCAGAAGTGGAAAGGATGTTGATTTACTGATGAAAAGAAGAAAAACGTATCCACATTCTGATAACATCAAAGTGACAAGATACAAAATAAAATGAGAATCAAAGTTTTGAAGCTATGCAGAAACAGATGAACAAACGTCCAAACTGTTAATCGCTTCCTAAGACACGAAGTTTTTGTTCTGCCTTGCATATGTGATTCTTCTCCATCAATTAAAGAGCAGAAGTACAATATGCACTACAAAATACACACCTATTTCTGTTCCTTCTCTTTCCACACCCTCCAGCCCATTTCCCCACCCGTAAGAGCTTCCTTGGTTTTCTATCGATACTTGTTATCCTCAGAGAACACGTTTGGATCTGCCCCTTTTGGGGAGCTGCACTTCTCTAGCAACACCTTTAGAACAACTGCGTTTCGCAGGCACGACTGCTGCTCAAATGAGAGCAGAAATCAAACTGACTCCAGGGGACTAAGAGAGAAAAGTGCCACAGACACCAGCACATTCCCTGAACATCCCCTGCTTGTCTGGTGTATAACTTTTGGCACAAATGATGACTCTTAAACAGGAAAAAAATTGTACACATCCTTCTGAGGGAGTGTTCAAGTACTGTTTGCAACAAAAGAAAGAATGTATTATTAACAATATAAAGAAAAAACAAGCATTTTTAATACAAATAAAATATTACCATATATTTAATCCATCAGTAGAATAATTAAGCCAAACGTGTGTGAGAAAACACAGAGGTGAAAATATTTACAGTAATTAAGATACAAAAAAAGAAAAATCTATTTGATAAGCTACTGAAATGTCGGCAGAAGACAGCATTGGAGAAAGGACCATAAAATAATTAGGTAATCATTAACATGTTGTGCTTAATTTTAAGCAGCCTCTCAACAAGCCATGCTGGTTTAATTTGTACTTTCTTCTACTCTCTAGAAGCGTAGTAACTACGAACTCTTCACTATCAAACGTGTAAGCAATCATCACAGTCTTTATATCTTGTGCTATGGCTAAATAATAAAGAACATAACTTGATAATTAAAGCATAACATGTCTTTTAACAGCTGATGGACACAGACAATGCAGACATTTCCTTGGAGCTGTGCACCTCACTATAGGCTATGGACGTGTTCCTTGCAAGGAACTCAAATGTCTGGAAGCAGGAATATCTAGAAATATTCTGGTAAAGATTCCTAAGAAATTGAGGATATATGGCAGCCCTAATCCAGCCTACACCTCTTTTATAATCCATGTTTAGATTTGATGAAGAAACTGGAAGCGTGGTCCAAGTAAGCTAAATCTAGCTTGGTGTCATTTTAAAGGCAAAAGAATGAGAAACATTATGCCAGCTCAGATTCTTCCTCAAGTCCCACTGCATTTTAATCCACAGGCAGATGGGCAAAGCTAAAGGGATAAGAAAAAGGAGAACACAACAGGAGCATATATTTACATTAACATCACCAGTTTGTTTGTAAGCAGAACTTCAAGAGAATTCAGGACACCCTTTCTAAATGATCAAAACTTAGACATTCTCCAGAGAGATCAGTGTAGTCACACGCCAAGGGGGCTATCAATAAGGACATATTTAAAACCAGATTGCAACACAGCTATCAAAGCTGTTCTCTGTATAAAGGTGTCTAATCCTAAAGGTAAAATAATGTTATGAAATACAGCAAGTATCTCCACAAGGAAGATAAGAGCAAGCTGGAATACAGAAAGAAAGCAGAAAAGGTAAAAAGCTTATCTTGTCAGGACTGTCACTACAGAAAACACCAGTTGTACAATGAAAAACATTCAGTATTTCTTCAGTTCATCAATCTACGCAGCACTTCAGAAGCAGATCTCAAGCTGCATCATGCCCTGAAGAGCTGTCAGGCTGAATCGGAGGATTCTAAGGGAGCTGGGGTGGCGGCGATGGGGTGCACCTTGTTCTCCCATCGCACACGCCCTTACCAGCTGCCAAACAGCTACCCAGAGCTTAGCCACAGGCTGAAAATAAACACAGCAGCATGTACATTTACTTCCATCTCAAACAACTGGACAAGAAAAAAGTGGTTGTCTCTGCTCTGCAGACTTGGTAGCTGGAGTTCACAGTTCACTACTGGTCTAAGCGAGCCCTGCATTCCCACCCAGTGTGGGCAGAGGCAGCAGCAGGAAGGCCACGGGAATATCCCTTAGGGATACTCCACCTTTGAGCAAAACACCTGCAAGCTCCAGTAATTTTTATTAATTCTTTAGAAGCTTTTAATGCACAGGGGAAGGGCTTAATGAGGAAGATTTTAACAATTCACAAACGATGGGGATGCTAATATTAGTAGCGTATCATACCCAAGGCCTGTATTTCTTTTAAGCCCAGGTGCACTTTTCACAGCTGATAAATAAACAACAAAAAAAAAAAGCCAGAGATAATATTTGGCATGAAAGAAACAATGGCAGGGGAAGATAGTAATGACAATAAATTTATCACTGGAAAAGTCATTACTTATCATACATTCCCTGGTTGTGACTGGGACACAGGCATTCTTTTGACAGCATTCTTTCTTCATGTGTGCTGCAATATTCATTAACCTTCATGTGCTAGAACGCTTTGCTCAGAGACTGGATAAAACAGAATATATAAAAAACCCCACACTTCCGAACTTTATCCTCTGAGTTTCAACTTGGACATACTCAGTGTTTCCAGTTTTGGCATTTACACATGAGAACTGAGGAACTGATTTATTTGGTTGGTTGGGTTTTTTTTTTCCGGAAGCATATGTCAGCTCCTTTTACTGCAACAGGAGATGTCTGTGGGTAATTCAAAGGCACCATCTTCAAGTTATTATAGCTCCTTCATTCAAATACAGACACTAGTAACACAACAGAGGTTCACCCAACATCAAACAATGGCATCAAACTACTATCTTCTGTTTCTCCACTGCTGTTCATCAACTCTGCACAGCCTCGAAGAATTAGGATAACCAACAAGAGAGAACTTATCAAACAAGCATACAGTCAACTAATGTGATCTGGTTTAACTATAATCATGGTCCTTCTGAGTTGCTTCTGACTTGCTTCTCTTACAAGAGACTGAGCCATCCAACTAAGATTGCTGCTACAATCCTCTACCATTACTCTCACTTTAGTTTAAATTTTATTTAGTCTCTGACCTCCAAGACCTAAAAGAACTGTCAACTCCAAATTCACTGCTGAAACTCAAAATACAGTATATCTTTATTTCTGCAGGAGCTATCATTATTGAGCCAACATTCAGGGAAGGCGATTATTCAAACAGATTATACTTCCAATAATGCGGGTGCATAGGGAAAGGTACCTGTACATTCACAAGAACCATTCTATACCCAGTCAGAGAAAACAGAGCTAATTATCAAACTTGGCACCTCCTTTAGAAAGGTATATGCCAAACATGAAGCGCCTCTGATACTCACTCACTAGATGTATCAATACTGCTCGAATGCCTCAATTCAGAGAATTTGTATTCTTGACTGGATTGTTCCCAGTAAAAAATATTTACTTTACCTTAACTGAAGAGAGGCTACCTAAAAATAATTCGCAGTCACTATTTTAAACACTAAATTTTCAGCTTCAGAAGAGCATAATAGCAGAGTAGGCAGATTTTTCAGCTTTACAAGTCCATAATTAGACAGTAGACTTAGTTCTGCACTGCAGGAATTGGATTCAACTCACGCATTATTTCTTTATGGAAGTAGTAAAGTGAAACTAAGCCCTCAAATTTACTGAAACACTATTTTTCACCAAGTCCTAGATATTTTCAAATATCTTAACGTGAGAAAGTTGACGTCTTGCTTGCACTTTTTTTTCATAAACCAGATGCCAGTACAGTGACTTAATTTTTTTACCATAAGACACAAGTCCAACAATTTCTATATTCCACTCAAATATAATAAAGTAGTACAAACAGCTCTACATCTACAGACTCTTCTGCAAAGATGTCAAATATCCTGTTAAAATTTGTAGCACACAAAACCATCTTTGCTTTAATTCCCACTTAACGTCCGCAGATGCTAGCTAGCAATGCTGGCAAGTCTGATGGGAACTCCACTGCAACACCACGTGAAAAAATGCTTTCTTTGCCACTACTTGTATAACCCCACTAGTCTACCCAAATTGAGGTTACGGCTCATTCTCACAAAGATCAAGGATGGGCCCTCTCACCCCCTCAAAAAGCCCCAGTCCAGTACAATGTTACAGTTAAAGGAACAGCAAGATCAAGATCCAAAGTGCTGGCATTCTCACAATAACTTTCCTAAGACTTGTCACTGTAACATCGTGCACAAGACGTGCAGAACTGTTGTCCTAGTTTCTGGCTCTGTTTTGCCCTGCTGTATCAAGCCACTGGTTTTCATAACACCGCTGTTCCTTTAACTGTACCACGTACTGGTCAGCCCTGTATTAGCATTCTGCAGGCTACCTCGCTTTGTTCACAAAATACAGCAAGTTAAAGCTTGAACTCCGTATTTGCAAGCTCCATCTGTCCTGCTGACTTTTTTCTTCCTGTTGCAAGTATTCAGCCTCTCAAACAAAACCCCCCCAAGAACAGTGAAAACTCAACTGAGACGATAAAAACCCTGATGAAGAAACAAGCTACGTTGTCAAGCATTTGATAACAAAATCACTCCTAGTTCATAGAACTGGCAAAAACATTCTGCTTTAACAATATGATGAAGCTTTCTAAAATTTGGAGCGTTTTGATTACCTCAGAAGTTCTTTAATGGAGTGAGGCAGCTGAATTAGGGGTGCACCTCTGAGTCACAGGAATAAACAGACCAGATTCAGAAAGTGTCTGGTTCTCCAAACAGATATTTCTCAGATGACTTCATTGCTAGGCACGAATCTAAGCGCAGGCTTCAGATTCTTTCTTTCATAACAACATGTACAAGAACGGCCGGGAGTTTCCATGTGCCGTTTCAAGGTGGAATTGAGCAATTCTGAGCGTCCAGCTTCCAATAACGTCTTCAGACTGATGCTGGGACACAAAACCATGAGAGCCTTCCTCTGTTTAATGTAAATAAAATCTACAAGTTGTGGAAGAAAGTGTGATGGATTTTTAAATATAGAGTACGTATTAATAAAGACAAATGGAAAAGTATCATAGTTACTCTTTTGTACTGGAAAATATTAACAATATCTTACAAAAGCAGAAATACAATGCCAGAGACATTTTCAATTTTGTAAATAAAATTTATTTTGCTCTGAACTAATTTCTACCTCCTTTGTCCTTGACGAACACGATAATGCTAAAAGTGTAGTATCACACTCTTTCACCATAGCAACATGCAGTGACATTATAAACACAAACCCAGGAATTCCCTGTGGGACAAAAACCAGAAGTCGTTACAGTCAGGAACAAAATTCTCATTAAATCACAAATGGCCTTAGCTCAGGAACAAATAACTGTCATCCATTACTCTCAGTTATTAAAGCCCTTTTCCAGTTTAATGTGAAATATGAAATTGCCTATTTTAAGGACATTGCATCTCTTCTGAATCAGGACTTTTAATACTGTGAGCCTTACTGCACCACGGATTAAAATAAATGACTCCTGGTTTAATTGTTCATTCAGAGAAACACTTGGCTGTCAAACAGAGGACAAGCAGCACACCAGAAAATAGTTATTCTGGAGAAAGAATCCTGAGTGTGTGGAGCTAGTGCTTCAGCTATAGTAGCCTGGAAATTTAATACCGCTTTTGGTAGTTTTTTCACGCAACACAAATTTTGAACATAATCTCAACATTCTCTTTTACCCTATCGTTACCACAGAAGACCACCTGCTCTTTAAATTCTAGTATTTAACTACTTTAGCGTGTAGCAAATAATTTATACACACATTCTGTGAGGGAGATAATAGATACCACAGGACAGATATATGTGCTGAGGTGTATTAAAGGACAGGAACATGAAGTGTGAACTGCCTTTTTTGGGTTTTTTTTTGGTTTTGGTTTTTTTTTGTTTGTTTGTTTCCTAAACTGTAGAGTTCCTACACTGAGAACCACTACATTTGTAAAAAAAGAATGAGCCTAACATGGTGGTGGGCGGGGGGAAAGGACAAGGAAATAAGCAATGGTTCTAGATGCTTTGATTATTTAAACCGAAATGGGGTAATAGCATTAAAAAAACATACCAAGGAGTCAAGCTGATAAAGAAAACTAAGAACAGAGGTTGGAGTGAAAGCTTAAGACTAAATAGGTGGCATATAAACACAGCAGTTTGGTAGTGTTCTCATCTACAACAGGTTCATGACCACAGTACAAATAAGCTATTAAAGCACATTCAGGAATCATATAAGTCATCAAATAAAAATTTAAGATTTTTATGGAATAACATAAACATACCAGAAATCTTTCTTTCGAAGTTTGGGAATGTACCCTTAACATACCTCTGCCTCATTCATTATCCATCAATGTCCTGCATGCATAAAAGTCAAATCCTACTCTGAATCCCTCTCCTTCAATTCCATTACAGATTCTGGAAGCACGTACTACATCGGCAATGAACCTTCACAAGAAAAGCAGTTCCCACATCGCTTTAGCTGTACTGGATTCTTTCACTTTTCCTATATGTAACAGGAATTATCTTCTCTGCAATGATTATTGTTTTATGAACCTGTTTATATTATCTCTTGTTAATTTGTTTGTTTTGTTTTTTTTTTTAGAAGAGACTGTATTTTCTCCTTATAATCTCACATGAAATCCAACTGTAAAACATACATGACCTCTATAATTCAACACTTGGCTTTCAGGTACTTCAAGAATACCAGTAACAGAGTTTTCCCAAAAGCCAGTTAGGATGAGAGTAATTGATTTTAAAATAACACTTGGAACAGAAAGAACTGTCTCTTTAAGCCCCATTCTATAGATATATAAAACAAATTTGCAGAACACTACGTAAATATAGGAAACATTTTTCCCTCTAAACAACAGAAATTAGGAAACTGGATTTTTATGAAAAATTATTTTAGCAAACTGCAAAAATGTTTAATAGTGACTACTTCATCAGATATAAAATGAAACCACTATTATCGTGACCTTAAGATCCATCAGCAGGTGAGAGGGGCATCTCAGATGAACTATTCTATGAGAACATAACTGAGTTGTAAAGTAATTTATAAATTATTTTACAATGGCAATTAATCCAATACTAATGTTGGCTGTTACTGCTTACTTCATAGAAAAAAATATTACACTTTTCAATAGAAGACCTATGTTCTGGTGCTAAAAATCACAAAATTAATCTAGTCCAGATCACTATAGTGACACTTGCATTGCTAGGTGAACATAAAATAAGAAAAAAGTGTATTTTAAAATCCTTCACATAAGGATTTAGAGTCTTCTCCAAATAGCAACATAGTCCTTTTTTACTAAGAGAGCAAGGATTGAGAATACATTTAGTCTCGAGCTCAAGGTACCAAACTAGAATTCAAAATTTGGGATCTGATTTGAGAAGAGAGATTTGGGGCAGATTTGCAGAAAACCTCCAGTATTACCCTCAGTTCCCTATCTGTAAACTGAGGATAATAAATCACCCATTTCTTGTCTGCATTATAATTTAATTATTCAACTGAGAAGAAAGCTCATGAGAGTCAAGTCCAAGATCTTCTGTTGCTTGCTTATTCTGAACTTTGATCTATAACTATTTACATCAGGGTAGCACCTAGAGCCTCCATCTCATTATTCTAGAGGCTGTACAAACATCAAAAAGATAGCTCCTGGCTTCAAAGAATGTAAGATCTAATGAACTGTGATAAATTACACTAACCTCTCGGAAATGCACAGCACAATTTCAGTCAGCACCTCTGAGTGTTACTGATAAAAATCAATAGAAAACATTTAACCTCATTTTTTTCCTTCTATACATCATTCTAACTTTTTGCTAAAAGTTAGAATTCACAATTTTGCTAAGTATTTTCTCAAAAGCAAATACTAATACAAGTAAAAAGCTACAACTAGTACGAAATGAGCAGAGTGCTCTCCGATTTTAAAGATAAAAAGATGGCAAGCCCCTGAAATCCATCACTAAAGGAATAAGGTTTCACTTGACCACATACCGAAGACCACTCCTGCTGTAAGTTAGGTATCTGTTAAGAAAAAAACCAAAACAATAAAACTCAACCTCCAAACCTGTACCTAGTTTTCAAGCTTTTAAAATAGATTTGAGCATTAAGTATGCACATGCAATGCTTTTTCATTTTGCAAATGGCTTTACTCACTCTCTCCCTTTTAGTGGTCAGTAACAATTTCTAGTGGAAATGCAAAATATTTTAATAAAGGTTTACAGAACTAGTTTATACAAATATGTTTCTTTGCTATGCCCTAAACCAGAAATTACTAGTTCCTTCCAGTAAATTACATCTAAAGTCCTCAGGTTCAAAGTTCAAAAAGCTTTTTCAGATAGGCCAAAGTTGGCTTTACACGCTTTCTGAATCACAGTCATCTGAAGGAGGCACTTTTAAAAGAAATACTCATTACAGTTCAGAGCCCACAACTGACTAGTGTACACTATTACTTCTTTAGAATAAAGTCAGACACTGCAGTGGGTGACTTGTCCAATGGTTTCCTGAGGCCGAATCCGCAGTATGTGTGAAATTTTTCTTTTCTGAATGGTGAACGGCCTGGCTGTTGGACAGACTCCTGTAGTCTTAGTTTTCTTGGTAAAATTGTATGGCCTTGTAGAACTTTCTGCTCAAAAAGTTGTTCTATTTTCTTACGTCCTTTGATTCAGTTCTACTTATTTTTTATACTGTATTTGGGGTGTTTTCCTAATTATTTTTGGTGAATAGTAGATGTAAGAAAGCAGCAGTATCTCCATAAACATAGCAAGCCTGAGCAAAGAGAAACACTCAGCTTTGTTGACAACAAACATGGGAGGTGAGAAGGAGTTAATTCAACTGTAGGCCTGATTCTAAATTAAAGCAAGAACAATCTATAAACTGCTGTGGGCCACCTAGCCCACCAGCACAATCAACCAGATGTTTGAACTCTACAGCCTATTAGTTCCAGTGTCAGACAGGCAACTCACTTGACAGCAGTCCAGAGGCTAAAAAGCCTGCTTAAAGAAACCTCACATTCTCACAGCTGACAGCTCACATAGAAATATAACTGTGCAAAAAGAATCCCCGGAGGGCATGCTAATGAGGCTAATTAGTAGTTTCAAACAGACTTAAGGAGAGGCAAGGGAATAAATATCAGCAATAGAGAAGGAACAGAAAGGGACATGGAGAGTTGTGCAAATCTTTGCTGACCCTAAGGTCTTTGGAAATTCCATCCTTGTTCTTTGCACGCTTTTTTTTTGTTAATTCTGTTTAGACCAATTTCTGAATTTTGTTCAGTTTTATGGAAGACATTCATACCCCTCACTGCCTGTTAAGTCAATTGGTGCCTGCTCTTCTTTGCCCAGCGCTGAGGACCTCACAATTCCAGGTATCTTTCACAGGACAATCAAGATTAATACTCAAATACTAATTTACTCTTTTTTGAAGAAGAAGAAGAATAAAATGACATTATAAACATTGTTACAAAACTTCTGATCATTTTGAGTCTTTTGTCTAAACAGTCTCATTTATCTGCTCTATGGAGGCAGATACTGGGGACAGGCAGTGATGCGTCTGTTGGAAAATTATTTTAAAACTATTAGTTAACACACTATCTTTAAAAATATGCTTTAGACGCTGTGTTCAATACTAAATGCCATATTATGAAGAACTGCTGTTGAAAGAGGATTGCTATTACTACTATAGAAAAACTTCTACTTGCCTTTTCTGTATATTATATATATACAGAAATATATTCTTGTACTTTCAGAACCTGTTGGATTAACACTTCAACATACTGCTGTTCTACATTGCAGCAAGCAGTTCTTCTACATCAAGACTACTGGAAAGAATAATAATTTATATATTAAAAAAAAAAATTCTAAAAAAATGTACCTGCTACAGATCAGTCCCAGGTATCATGTTATTAACCAGCGTACTCTGTCAATCATATCACCAACACAAGTCTTCCTAACTGCAGACCATGCCAGATAAATCAATACTATGGAATCTCCCTCTGCAGATTTTCAAACTTACCCAAAACAATGCACATACCTAGGAGATGAAATCTTACAGTAGAAGGCTACAAAAAGCCGTGGGCCAGAAGGTCGCTTCCAATACATATGAAAACTATGTACCTCATAATCCACAAGTCATATGAATTCCAGCAGTTTCATGTTGCTGCTCCTCTGATCCCAAGATGAAACAGAGCAACAGTATCCCATTCTTAAAGTAAAACTAAACATGAGGCTTAAAATGACGTCCAGGTCTGATTCCTCCCCGTATCTAAAGAAAGAAATCTAGCAATAAATCGTGCTCTGGAAACTTTAGAATCTCAGTTCCTAACACTAACCACAACCCTCTACAATGAAGAGACCAGCTCCGCACTAAGCAGCAACTTACAGCATCTTCCTGTACGGGCACACTAACAAGGTGTTCTCTGGCCTGGCAGAATAAACTACGCGCTCATAGTTTTATTATTCCCCTTAAGCTGCATTCACACTCTGAAGCTTACACTAAACCTAACTTGAATGTGAAAGACAGCTAGACCAACTGCTATGGTGTCAGAAGCATCTTTGTAAGACAGTAACTTAAATTTTCCTCTTAAAGCCATGGGCCATGCAGCAAACGGCAAGACTGCACAATGCCTGGCACCATGCGGGTACAAAAGGGAGGGTATGGAAGGTGGACATGGGGACAGGCTACTTCGGAGGAACATAGAAACATTTTCCAGGCATGGAGGGATGAACATAGGAAGGCCAGATCTTAGCTGGAGTTGAAACTAGTGAGAGACATGAGAGGCAATGAGATGGTTAGGAAAATGGACCATCACATATAGCTAATGGACCTGCGTCTGGTTAACCCGAGTACGTTGAGATTGGTGTACGTGTGTGCGCATGCGTATATGGTTAAGAGTCACAAGCTGCAGCAAAATAAACTACAACTAGAAATAAGAAAAAAAGAAAATCCATTATTACAGTGATTAAGTACTGGAATAGGCTCCCCAGAGGCTATGAATCTCTGTCCTTATAGGTATTTAAATCTCAATTGTATGAGGCTCTGTTTTGTCTCACTTGATTTTGAAGTCAGCCGCATACTCAGATGGGAATCAACGGGATCATCTCCAGGGGTTCCTTCCAACCTAAATTATTGTAGATTCTCACATTTCAACTCCTACAGCAAATCCTAATAAAAATGCAACATAGCCAAAAGGACAACAGTAATATTGAAGGAACCATAAGGCACTCCATATTCCTAAAATTGAGGGTGCCTCAAAGTCTCACAATGAGCTGAATCTCTTGCAGTTTTGTATTTTCAATGCAGATCATAGTTGTTAGATATTGTATCTATGGTGCCAAAAACCTGATTCTAGAACATTCTATCGAAAAAGCCTAAAGCTGTTGGCTGTTTAAAAATAATTTTTTAATGAAAGAACTGAAACTTAGACTGCTCAAAAAGTCAAAGATGAGGAAAAAGACTGTAATTAAGCAGCCAGGGTGCTGAAGAGAATCGATGTGAAGGCAATCAATGTGAGAAAAACAAACAGACTGGATACAAGAGAGACTTAAAATTTCCTCAGAATAGGGAACACTCCAGCACTCTGGTAGGTTACAGATCAGCTTCAATGCAGACTAGGGGCTCTTTCCCAGTCCTGCTCCACTACACAGGTTTAACATATTACTTAATGAGAAAGGGGCTTAAAATACTTCTCTGATCCTATGCTGCATATGCCACCATTAATTGGTGCAATCTATTTTTTCTTCTTGCCTTGAAATGATAGCTTCCATCTCTTATTTGCATTGCAAATCTGTTCATACTTGTAATTGAAGTATGTCATACAGCACTTAGACATCTCAAGCAAAATGGAACTTATAAAGAGACCAAGGGATCATACACAGAATGTGAGATAAGATGAGAACTCTGGAGAATAGATCAAAAGCTACTGTTTAGTCTTCCAGTTGTGGTTTATAAAGCATTTTTAAAAACGATCAATTTTTTTTTATCTCACTCCTCCAAACAAATTCACTGATTTGTTTGTTTATTTTACTGGAATGTAGCAAAAATACTTCACTGAAACACATGTGCTCTATTGATTACTTTTCCTGAGAGAGGAAAAGAAATGAAACATTATACACTATATTAAACTGTCTTGCATTATTTCAGAAGTTTTGAAACCCTTTCTGGTTTTTATTAGCCCTGAGTAATCAGATGCAACCACGCTACTGCACAGCCTGCCCATCCATCTTGGGCGGACTTTGAAACAGCACACTGCCATAGTTCCGGGTAGACAAAACCAAAGAAGGTACCTGTACAGGACTGTAGTTCATGTTTGCCTAAAATTAGCTGTATTACGTAAATTAAAAGTTAGGCATTAGGTAAAGTACCCTTACGTTCTCTCTGCTTTCAGTACATATACACATCCATCTTCATCCTCATCTATTACACTGCAGAATTAGCACTACGGGCACCTGTAGCATCCAGACATAAACCACTTTCCACTCCTACCCCTGCACTCTGAGTTTATCACCTTGCCAAATTTTAATTACTTGGATCTAAGCATTCTGTTTCATGCATACGCCTCAAAATGATATACTTGTTTGCATTTCTGTATGATATTAGGAGCTTCAGTCAAACTTAAACCTCTCTGTGCAAAATTCACACAAGAGGACCTTAAGAAAGAAAAAATAGAATTGCTTGTAAACTTCATTCTTTTCTTGAAGCAGATCATCTTCTGGAGAATAAGAGTGATCTGAAGTTGTGCAGCTGGGTATTTTACACAAAACTAACACAGGGCTATAGACACTGGAAAGAGAACTTACACAAGTCAAAACTGCACTGTTGCTATTCCATAAATTTTTCTAAACTTCTCAGTAAGTGTTCAGTTATAAGACACCAGGACTCCAATTATAAACAAGTCACATTTTTCAAACCTTTCAGACAAGCACTAGTAAATGGAAGTGAAAGACCAAACTCTGGGGACAGGGGCACACAGACACTGCAAGCCACACGGCTACTAATTCTTGCAAAGTGATCTTGATGTGCCAACATGTAGCAGGCATTGTGGACTACTCAAACATAGGGAATATGCATTCATACAGTCTTTGAACTTGAGTGCATTCATATGCAGATGAGATACATAATTGTCTGCAAATATTGTTCCACTTCCATTACTGTACAGCGATACGCTATTGACAGAAAGTAAGGGGTGGGTTTGTGCTCAAAGGACTGGACTAAGACTCAGGAGAAGCAGACTTAATTCTTGCCCCTTTACCAACTGGCTATCCAACCTCAGCAAGATAGACTGACAACTCTGCAAAAGCACTCAGTACCCCACAGAGCCTTCCAAGAAGCTCAGAAAAGTTCAGATTTTAAGGAAGCTGAAATATTCACCAGGTTTCACAGAGACAAATGCCAACAATGGAAACTGCTTAGTGCTGAACAGTTAAAATGCAGCTCCTCTCATGTAGCTATTTATATGAGATTATGTTTGTTGCTGTTGAAAGTTTAAATACAATCCTTCTGCATCAGTTATCTATTTTGCGGGATATTTTTGGATATAATGCTAGCCTTCCCCACCGTTCTCCCATTTTAACTGGGCACCCTTGTGAGCAAGATGGAATGGGTGTGTCCATTTCCTCAAGCAGAAAGGTCTGTTGACTGTACCCCTTGCAGTCTCTAAATATTTTATTTATATTATCATTCCATCTTTTGAAAAATGATCCCCAAGTTCAATGACTGCAATGTATCAGAAACAAATATGTACAGATTTGCATTTCCTTGTAAAATTATAATTTTCTGCTTTCATATTTCATCTGGATCTTTTCACAATAGTAATTTTTCTTGTACTTGAACATTAAATTAATTATGATTACAAACAAGACATTTTGATTCTCTAATGAAACTTAATTGGAATTAAGTTATTAATTCTAATTATAATAAATTAAATGTAGGAAAACAAATTATTTCTTGTAATGCTCTCTTCTATTTCATTAATTTCTCATTTTCAACGTTTCCGTGCTCTGTAATATCTTGCTATATCCAACTTCACCACATAAATTTAAATATAATTTTCAATAGTGTGCCTTCTATCTCTGTTTACTTGGAAAATCTATATACAATTTTCCCTCTGATATTCTTTCATTAATTACTTTTACTAACACAAAACCATGGTCATTCTGTAGTATGGTGACCACATAGAAAAAGAGAAATTGGTAACATAGCTATAGTAACAAAAACTTGTAGAAGTGCAGCTTATGCGATGAGAACATGGCTTTGATAATACCGTACACTCATGATAGCAATATGCAGATATTCAAAAGCCATAATTGCACCTATAGTCCCAGTATGGTAGTTATGTCAATTAGAAGCACCATGATATTTTTGACCTAAAGCTCTTACCCAAAATGCCTGCTCCAGAAAAGTATGATCTGCCATTCCTGAATGATAAAAAAGTTGAAGGAATAAGAAATCACATAAAGTTAAAAACCTACTAAGTTCTGTTTCTTGTACTACAGTAAAGATTAATACTGTTAGGTACTGCCAAGCAAGGTCTTTTTGGAGGGTATTTATTTATTTATTACTAATGCTTTTTCTATTCTTCTTTGCTACAGTTGCAGTACAGATCCAAGAGATATATTTACTAATTGAGAGAAGAGACCATCCACGAAACTGAACAACAATTCACACTTAATTGCCATCAATAAACCCACAAAAATACTAAGTAAGAGAGGTTTAAATACATCCATAACAACATACAAAGTTTTAAAAGAAAATAAGCCTGAAATAAGCATTAGGACAGTAGCTGTCTCAGCACTAGGAAGCCATCACGCCTCTTGGCAAAATAAACTCCCAGAGGTTGTAACATGCCATCACGATGTTATGTAAAATAGCAGCTCTCCACCCTAGCGTAAGGTCAAAGCCGCTGACTCCACAGTACACCAGCAGCCAACATAAATACCAGACTTGCAAAGCAGAAGCTTTAATCTGCAAACCAGAAATATTCACATGTGGAAATTTGATATAAGCCAAAAAATATCCAAGTGACTACAAAGGGGAATTTATATATAATTTTCTACAAAGAGACATAGTAAACATTGCTGTTCTGCCCAGTGGCAACCTTTTATCAGCAGAAAGACAGCCCTCAGGGTAGTATCAGTTACATGATGACAACAATCAGTCCATTTTTATGGTTGCAGTCAAATTCCATTATCAAGTCACACTTTGATTGCTTTTGACTTAAAGAAAAAAAAAAAAAAAAAAAAAAAAAAAAAAAAAAGGCCAGTTGTCTATACTGCAGGGTTCTTATAACTTGCAGTTAACTTTGTTAGGATTCTTTTTTTGTAACAGTCAACTCATGAACTGCATTTTATTAACAAGCTTTCTTTAATTCTTAAATGTTTTAGGAACCAAGTAAATAAACAAAATAATATTCTTTCCAGTTGTTCCTTGTAAGCTCTCCTTCTTCTGGTCATCTCAGAAGACCAGCATCAGAGAAATAAACTTTGTGTCTTACAAAGAATAGAAGACATGATTTTTCACCCACAATAACTTGCATTCAAGAAACTATGTACCAGAACACAGATCACTTGCTCATAGAAAAAGAGCATCTCCGGTATCGCTTTCCATCAAACTGATATGATTTTCTGAACAAGTAATTCTTCACTCACATAATAACATTTTGAAATAAATCAGATAAAGCATTGTCTTTTCCTCCAAACAAATATAAAAGTTATACGAATAGAATGTTATAAAATTGGAAGTGGAACACCATGAACATTTGGAAAAAAAAAAAATCAAACAGTCTTTTTCAATACTTGCTTTATGAATGCTTCCTGAATGTTTAACCATTATTTCACAACATAGTTGCAAGATATGAAATCAATGGAATATTTGAGTTAAAAAAATCAAAACATTACAAAACCCAAATAAGGTACTAATAGACAGACACTTTCCTCTTAAAAAGAAAAATATTGCAAAACCTAATGAAAATGGTACTTGAGAACTGAGATGGAAGCATCATCTAGATCTAATAATGTTATGTCTGTATATGTCAGCTAACCTCAAAAAGCCGTGCAAATTTATCTCAGGTCTTAATAAAAAGAAAGTGATATAGAAATCTCATAGCCTTTACACTCCATTTACAAAGCAGGGCAAATTTTTCTTGCTTTGGAATAATGAATCAAATAACTGACAGTTCTAAATAATAATTTTCTGCTGTGATTCAAATGAAAAAAAATGGTTGTGTTTTGTTGTTTGGGGTTTTTTTGTTGGTTTTTTTTTGAGCACACCTGAGCATATATTAGCCTAAATAAAAGCAAGACTTTTTCAGACCAAGAGTCTTCTCTAACAAGACAGAGAACAGATTTCCTTCAGCTAGGAATTCCCTGTGTATTTTTTCACCCCCAGTTGTCATCAATGCAGTTATTTCTACAGTTATCACCATCTTAGCATCATTGGCTTTATTCTATTTTTTTTTTTTCTGCGCAGCTGTACTAACACCTATTCTTGAGATATGCTCTTAATAAAAACAATGAGACATCAAAGATGAGGGAGGTTTCTTTTTTCTCTTTAGGTAAAGACCACAAACGAATGGACACTGCTCAGTGCATTAACAAAACTCATGGTTTCAGTTTGCTCTTAAAACAGATGGCACGCTCACTCCAGCGAGTATTCCTCTCTCTCAAAAACTGTAATATAGAAGCCAAGGTGTCTGGCAAGGCTATACAGTTAAAGGGTAATGCATCCTTGGGTCAAAAATTCACTTTGAGAGGACACAGAATAAAAACATGTTCACCTGGCAACTAGCAGAAGAATAATGAAATTTCCACTACAGACACTTACTCACTATCTGGCAATACTAAGCAAAAGAAAACTGCACACACAACAGCAGGGAACACCAGTACGGGAAACCAAGCTCCAGCCTGTGAATTAAATTTTATTTTCGTACTAAAAAATATCAATCATACAAGAACTTTATCCAGAACAGACTACAGTGGAATCTCACTGAATTATCCTCCTAGTTTAGGCAAGCAATAGCTGATTACTTAGTCTACTCTGAATTATGCTGATTACTGTGTATTCCCACCTCCTTTTAGCCAACCATTTTCTAAGCTGTTATTTAGAGAAGATGCATTTCCTGTGAACAGATGTCATCAGACTAATTGAGATACTACTGGAGAACTACGTTGTAACTGGGATAAGAAAGCATGAGTAAGACTTCTGTTTTTACTGTGCAAAAATTCCATTATTATTCTACCATATTTCCAAAGTATTGACATTCCAATATATCCAGCAGATAGGATCGTTATTCATTGCCTTTGCTGTTGTTCAAAAGAAGTTTGTGCTATTAATTTTAATTTCTACAGCACTGTAAGCATGCAGCCTGTTGTTTATAAATTCCTTCACACTCCAAATTTCCATTCATTTAGAATCCATTAAAAGGAAACAGAGCATCAAGCAGAAAAGAAACACTAGCTTGCTTTCTAAAAAAAACCATTAAATAATTCAGAACAAGAAACAATTCTCCATTATTTAAAAAATATAAATTTTTCATCTGCAAAACAGACATTTACTAAATTTTTCTTTGCTATTTCATTTGGCTACTTCATGTCTCTGCAGTTTTCAAATGAAAAGCAAAATAGAGTGCACTGTGTAATAAAAGGTAAGAGCACAAAATAACTTACCTTTGCATTATAGGGAATATAATGCTTTGATAAGGCTTCAGGCGTGTGCATCCATGTTTTGTCTACAGAAAAGCAAAATAAAAGAAGCACTGAATAGGTTATTCAATTGTTAAAGCAACTACTACAGTACCTATCGGAAAACATCAGTAACTCTCCTTTTACTCAGAGAAGTATCTGTCTGAAACAGTTATTGGGGCTGGAGGCAAATGTAGCATATCTCAACTTCCTAAACATTTACATGAAAGAACCAGTTACTTCTCTCAGGCACACTCCCATTTTAACAGACTTGATTTACCTTAAGAATTCAACCTCCCCCACCAAATACATGCTGTGAGGTTTTTTGCTGTTTCTGCCTCAGATAAATATTGTTTGCATCCCGCTGTTGTTGTTTAAAGCACTGACTGCATGCTGCACTTCTAATGACTTTTTTTTTTTATGAATTACATGCTTTTTGGGTGAATTATCAAGACATTAAAGGAACTAAGGAAAATATTTTGGAAAAATAACCGCAGCGATAACTGATAGAAGAAAAGCCCTAACCCTTCTACAAGAAAACAGAAGCAAGTCAGATTGTGGTAACTGATTCAGAACTTTATGTCTTCTGCCATCATTCCTTACATATCCTAAATAAATCTGCAAATTTTCTTTTAATGATTTTCACATCACAAGACTGCATTATCATCTTACTTTTCCCCTTGCATGTTTCATATGGTGACATGAAGAGTTCATTATTTGTCAAATACATCTTCCCTCCTTGTTTTTAATGGCCGTTTACAATGTTCTACATAATTGAAGGTGGAATTCCAAACATCAGTAAAACTTATTAGAATTTCAGAAACCATTTTAAGAAGTTTTCTCATCTCAAAGCATTTAAGAAAAAGAAACAAAAAACAAAAAAAAAACAGATGTTCCAAAATAATTGTATTACCAACCGCATGAAAGATTCTGTAATGAGTAGTATTTTATACTCCACACATTCAATACTTAGTAGTATTTTCTAACATGATACTACTCCTGTTTTAATTAGCATGAATTAAAATCACAAATCTGGAATGTTATTGAAATAAGTAATGGAATAATAGCTCAAAGCAAAATTCTACCCTTGAATATTCACAGACTTTGCCTTTAATGGGAGTTGCAGTTATAGCAATAACTTTTTTGTTAGTTACACATAGGAATGATAAAATCCTGTTTTACTTCAAACTGTTCAAGAGCAAAAGTTGTGACATTTGTTGACACGAAACCAATAGCTAAATATATTTGACTATACAGAAGCAAAAAAAACCTGTTAAACAAGATATTCACCATAGCCACCAAAACTGCAAAGCTGGAGGAAATATTTTTCTTTAAGCAAATTTCATTCTGGATGGCAGTAATGTTCAGCTCCATTGCACAAGAGCGGTATTATCACTTCTTAGTTAAGCAGGCGTGATTTGTCCATTCAGCAGCACCTGGGTGTACGATTATACACTGAAGTGGCTCTTCCTTTCAACTGTGGCTTGTGATGGGAATATCAGAACCAAGAACCACATGCATCCCCCAGAACAGTTTAAGACCTGAAACCTGATCTCTATTTTGAACACAAGGTCAAGAGCTGATGTTATCCACAAGTTAAAAGTAACAATTGGTGTGAATTAAGAATGTTAGAACAAAGCCTGACAACCCAAAAGATAACTGTAAGCATTCTGTTTCAAAGTGATGGGGCTTGACTGCACGTCCCAGACACAGAAGGAGCTGGCACGTAAGGCAGGACCGCTCTCAGCCCCATTATGCTTACTGCAGCAGAGCGAAGGTCCGCACAGTGCAAATTTCAACTCTGAAATATCCATTCACATTGCTCATGTCAGTGTTTTATTTATCCATTTCTTACACATCAACTGTTTACTAGCTTCAGCAGGATACTGCCATATTTATAAATACATAGAGGAAAATATAATAAAAATGTTCCAAAATTAAAACATTGAATCTCTAAAAAATGACAACAAAAAACCCCAAACTAAACAGTCTTCCACTCATTTCAGTGTGTAGGACTAGCACAAACAAACAATAGGGCGGTAGCTTCTAAGGCAATTCTACAGGCAGGCAGTTGACTGAACAGGTACCAGTAAAACTAACTACTCTTTCCTTCTCCCTTGTTCCTTGTTCCCATCCTCAAGTAGAGTAAATTCAAATCTGAAAAAAAAAAAAGGTGATTTAATTTGGCAGTCAAGTTTGAAATGCTGGTCTTAATTAAGCAGCTTTCCAATATTATAATTAGGTACAAAGCTTTACCTTAAAATTTTTTTTTTTAAGGTCATTCACGTGCCTACCAACCTCAAACTGTAATACTACAGAGATTCCAGTAAGGCATAAACACTGCTGAGAAAGTGTTTCCACAGCTGTTGGTACCCCTAGTTAGAGGAAGATGAGGAAATACGGATGGATAGACTCAGCTCAAAAGGCAATCAATAGAAGGATACCAAAAAGATGCCTGGATTCTGAGCCTTGTGCCATGGATTAAAACATTGAGTCAGCAAGCAGCGTTTCCAACATCCAGATCTACATCTGGATGTCTACATCTGTAGACATCGTGACATACGTAGCGAGCTCTCCATTGACACTGGAAACCCACCTCCTCAAGGCAGGTAATAGTTACAGGATCGTGGCACTTTTGAAAGAACTCTTAACGCTACACAAAAATCAATACAAGGCAAAATTCACATTAATAGCAAAGAAATGCACAAAATCATGTAGATATTACAAGAAAGTTTGTTACCAGCATTTCCTTCTGAATTGTAAGATCTGATTTTGGACTTATGCCACTATCTTTCAGCAGCTGTTTGAAATATTGCTTAGAGTTAGTTTGATTTCACAGCTGCTGAGAAATATCAGATTTCAGACATTTTGCACTAAATAAACCAGAAAAATATGAAAACAATAAAATCTATAAAACAGGTATTCATTTAAATAGCTAATGTGGATGTGGCTTGCTGTTTTGCATGATCCCTCACTTTTTAAATTACCTAGGTTTTCACGGCTTAGTACTTAATTATTGATTCTGAAGCAACAAACAAAGTGTTAAACTCCACAAAGAAAATCACGGTCCACGTTATTATTTTATTAGTTATAGAGCAGCTAGAGTTCTAGACACTTCTTAGATAAATAAACCAGCAAGTCCAAAAGCAAGGACCAAAAGTCTAGATAAAACACAAACTGACAACTGCATGCATCTGACAGAACAGCCGTAGAAAGGGAACAGAGACTCACGCTATCACACCCGGTGAAAGCTACAGCTACTTTAGATCTCGGATGAAGCTTTTAATCCAGGTTACCTTAGCCTTTACATTAAAGTTGAAATAAGTGCTCAGTTATTTTTTGAGAATTACGAGTTTGAGCCATCCGGGGTCCATTAAAACCTAAGCAGAGCTTAGCCTGAACAAGGTGCGATACATTCTAAGAGGTAAAAGCCCAACTATGAGGTGGTTTTGCCAAACATACTGGCAGTGCATGAGAGAAAAGATGGGAAAATGGGTCAATGTTTAAAACCCAAGGACACAGCCCTGCTTAAAGAGAGGTAGCAATCCCCTAGCCTCTACACAACACCTCCTCACGTGAACAGCATGCCAACTGTGGCATGGGCTTTCAGAGGGCCCCTGTAGCAGCAGCACTGCATCCCATCTAGTTTTTAAGCTAATTTGACTTGGGTGAGGGCTTCTCAGGTTTTGCCAGCATACACCAGTCTGCTAAGGGCAGTGGGAAAACTGCATAACATTAACATTCAGAAGATCCACGGTTTTACAGAATTGCAGGAGTAGAGGCAGGGCTAGGCACTTGCATAGTCACAGGATAAACCATGCTCAAACTGAGACTTCACTCCTTTCTTGTCTCCCTTGAATCACACCAATCCCTTTCCACTATAGAGGAAAGACTCCTTTACAATCTGCATTTCAGATCAAACACTTGGTCATCATGCAATCTGGGAGCACTGGTGTGAGCCACTTCAGAGGCCTCAGCAGCGCTGGGAGAGCCGGGGAAAAGCAAGGCGCTGACAAATCACAGGCTCAAGTCACTGGACTCAGGGACTTCATAAAGTATCCAGAACAACTGTGGTGCAATTAGCAGAGGATGACATGAGGTTAGATAACAGCACAGCTGACCATTCATCTACCAAAAAGGAAAGCAGTAACAGTGCCAAGAAATTGTTCTCCCTTAGAGATTAATTTCTCCACACATGACTGCCCACAGATAATATAGAATGGATTTAGCAGAGGCATTGATGAACTATTTCTAAATGGTAACACAATGCTCAGTAGTGCAACTTTAGTTAACTGCTTCCCTAAAGCCCGCTCTCATTATTAATTCATGGATGCTAAAAGCAGCTCTGCTTAACTATGTTTCCAAAGCGTTTATCAAAGCATATGAGACCTAGGGGCCATTCCTTTTAATATGATGAGCAGAGAAAGACTCCGATTTTAACTCTTTTTTTTTTCGGTGCCACAGTGGCAACACAATTATTTCTAGAAGGTAAAAACTAAAAGTCTTTATTCTTAACTAAATCAAAAATCTCTTTGACATCAATGGATGTTTTCCTAGTTAACAGAAGAGAAGAAATCTTGGAACTGTCTTTTCTTCCTGCTTTACAAAACTTGCTATAGAAAGAAAGATCTTACGTGACAATCAGTCTAACAGCAGTCTCCTGAAGAAGATGAGAGCATCCCACAAGATCCATGCTACATCTAGGTATTAGTGCCTCAGGGAACAGAGCTTATTTGCTTTAAATGTGTGTATATACATACCTAAACCTTTCATTTTTCCTAGATTATATATTTTTGTATAAAGAAAACCTTCACAATGGGATGTACAAGAATGGTCATCCTGTTAAACCATTTCCTTTATCCTGCACTGCAGCAGAAACGAGCAGGTTCTCACAAACCTCCCTTTTACCAGTCAGACAACAAGGTAAAATCTCTCTTCTTGACTACTGCAGGCGCGAAATGAACGCTGAGCCATGAGACCCTAATGCTTGTTATTAGAGTTTTCATCTGAGTGCAATACCTAAATGTTATTAACAAACATGAATCTACCCCTAGTCTTCTATAATTCAGCTATAGTATTTGTTCTAACCACCTTCCAGGGCACGATCGAGTACAATCTGTGTGTCTAATAGTGGCAATTTATTAAAGTTATTACCAGGTTACTATGATTAAGCAATTTTTTTTTTTTTTTTTTTTGTGACAAACATAAAACGATCTTTGGAGGCATAGTTCTTCTTTGCCAAGACAACGAAGCTGTATCTCCCTAATCTCCCTAGAACAGAGTGAGCTTTGCAGAATGCTTTGCTTTTCTGTGTCCTTCTCTTGTAATATTTAGGACATTATGAATGGTTTTAAACAGTTCATTACTAAAACAGTAAAATGATACCATAGAGTGCTGAGTTGGCATAGTTACAACATGTAAAAAAAGTCAAATATTTGCATTTCCTCAGATACTAACACACTGCATAACCTATGCATTTTAACCTATATATTTTTAAGATATGGATGCTAGCACGTAGCTTTTGACAAGAAAGGAAAATAGGACAAAAATAATATATTAGTGCAACTAACGAGTGATTAGTTGATCCTTGCTTTTGCACTTCTAATCTGTTGATGTTAGAAAATTTAACAAATTCAGCTTCCTAAATTGAAGGCAAAAACATGAAAAAAATTCTGAGCTACTTAGCTTGCACCTTTTATGTCATCTTGCCACCAGAAGAGCTACACTGCATCTTTGATAAAAGCTTCTAGATGAAGTTGAAAAAGAGATTACTAGTATAGCACAATTGATTTTAAGTTATCACATTTTCACAAGTTTTCACTAAGAAGTATGTACAGATCAAACTTCCAACTCCATCTTTCACTCTTGGAGTCAAGAGTTCAGTCAGCTATTCCAGTATAACTTGAAATAAATTTGGAAAAGTATCAATTAAGCTTGTCCAAAGTTGTTAAAAAAGCAAGTTTTTGAAGACTTGTAAACTGTTTAACTAAGAACATTACATGTGTCAGTTTGGTAGGGCAAAACAAAGCAAAAGGAACAGAAATGGGAATCTCAAATACAGTTCAAATAGAATTTAAGTTTTCTAATTCAGGAAGATTTAAATAATGTAATAAAAAGTTTAATTAATGTAATAAAAGTTTAATTAACATGCCAATAAATTGGAAAGAGAAGAAAGAAGAGTGACAACAGCCATTCAGAACTACAATATGCATATCTGTAGCTTCCTCTTGTTTACGTACCTAAGGTATATCCTTTCATGTACCTAAAGGATTTGATTTCACAAAATAGTATTTTCCTGAGTGACATTTTTTAATGTTCTTCGCCATTTTCCAAGAGCTTTATAAAACATAGTAGTCACTGTGATTCCTATCAAAGTATGGTTGGTACGCATCCAAATTTATTTCACATAGAATAATAAATCTTGTCTTTAACTAAACATTTATTTAGTTAACTTGCAGTTACCTATGTGACTTCAAACACTAGTAACAACTTACATAAGAATTTATTAGCTTGTAGATCTCAAAAGATGTGCTTGCCAAAATGTTGTGCAAATCATTTAACGATCTGTAAATTAGGTTGCATACATTTTAATAGGGTAGAAATAAAAAAAGCTTAAGATTGCTTCAATACTGTTCCCATTCAAAAGTCAGTATTTAGTGCTTTATGCAGTGCTTTAAGCACTGGTGCTTAGTGCTAAGCAGTGTGAATATGTTCTTAAAAGGAGCTCCTTAGGTTTTGCAGCAATAACAAATAGTTACTGTGGTAAACATAATTGTTAACTTGTCTAGAATATTCTTTAAAGCAGGCGATAGATAAGATTATTTCTGCAATACCATTCCAAAGATAAAGCAGATTAAATAGCCAACAGGAAATTATCCTCCTATTCTCATTTCAACAGAAAAAAAATAAAAATTAGGGTTATCTGTGCAGACTGAACATGAATCCTATGAAGAAAGTTTCCAGAGCGTACTCTTCATTTGTAGCTATGCATCCTCTAAAGACATACTGTAATCATTTCTTTCCTAAACAATTAGATCTCTTTCTTCTCCTGACAGAATATAAACAGAAACATACACAGTTGCATACAAATGCATGCAAACACACAGGTGCTGCAGGACCAGCCACTTGTCCCACAAACAGAAGAATAT
Source organism: Tetrax tetrax (assembly GCA_009806455.1). Taxonomy (NCBI): domain Eukaryota; kingdom Metazoa; phylum Chordata; class Aves; order Otidiformes; family Otididae; genus Tetrax; species Tetrax tetrax. The sequence goes on from WHYT01016970.1 coordinate 338,573, forward strand.
TTGGTCCTTGCCAAATTAAGGTAGTAATCCTTCAACTCTCCTTGTTGGCATACTTGAAAGGGTACCTCCAATAGTCTACTGAGAACAACAGAGTAGTATAAAGGATGCTTTAAAAAAACATAAGTTTACAATGAAAATAAAGATCACATTATAGTCAGTCCATTCACATAAGAGAGCATCCCATAACCTGTGATTGCCTTTTTAAAATATGTCAGACCCTGCTCATTAAATGCATGTGTCCACGCGTTCCTAAGTGAGACTCAAAAAGCCATTGCACAGAAATATTACTGCTGAAAATTATAATTTGTGGCAGGCTATTACTTCAGCATATTCAATTTAACATAACGAACACCATCTACGTCTCATGAGCTGATAAAGTGGCTCCAATTACCAACCTTATGAACTGATATCATATGCGAAAAAAAAATTATAAAATTCATATTCCCACATACAACAGCAGCTTTGGCATTGAACTTTGTGCCATATGCAAACTAAGGGTGACATTTACTCTGGGATGAAGGAGGACCGTTGGAGTGTAATAAAGAATGAACTAAATTCAATTGTGATTTACAGTCTCCACAACCTCACTGTAGTCCACTGAATTTCACTCATTGTAATTCAGTACTAAACTTAGCCCAAAGGAGGCATACCTACCTGTATTTTTAGGACTATTTTGAGACACTCCCAAAGTTTCACTCTTTTAATCCCAGAAGGTTTGGATTACAGTCATTCCACATTTAGAAACACCTCTGTCTAGAAGAAACAGTAGTTTTCTTTCACACTTCCAATGAGGCAAAAGCCAACAAATACCAGTTAATTTTTGTTCACTTCTATGCACCAGTTCTTATACTAATGGCTTTGAATGGAAGGCCACAGAATCAGTAAAATGTGCCAAACTCATCTGGGAGAGGCACCTCCATTCACTAAAAAAAAAAAAAAAAAAATAATAAAAAAAAAAAAACACCAAACCAAAACAAAAACCCCATAGTTAATGCTTTCTGTTTCGTGTATACACATTACCTGCATACACAATCACATATAAATTAAGGACAAATAAGTAATTCAGTTTAGATACAAATACATTAGTAATGAGAAAAATTTACATTTGCTTAAAAGAGAGACTGAAATTATCAAAAGTCTTTTATCTGCACTACAAACCTTTCGCACTACAATATTTCAGAGTGAGCATGCTAATACACGTGACTTTAAAGGAAAAAATAAACGAAAAATTAATAGGACTTTTCAGAAACCATGACCCAAGCCTGGATCACATACAAAAACAAGCTTCTGATACTGTGATAAATACATAAATGTTTTCACAAGCTTTGTCATAATAACAAAGCAGCAAGAATACATACGATGTTTTTCTTTAAATTTGTTTTTGTGGGAGAAGAAATGAGATCCTTAAAAAAAAAAGATAATGAATAAAAATCTTTTCAATAGAGTATATTGCACTCATTGATCAAGGAATGGAAAACAGAATATTTATTTTTTGGTACAGTTCGTACAGTCGTATAATATTGCTACAACGGAATATTTTCTCCATAACATATGTAATTGGTAGTCCAACCAGCTTCTACAGAAGCCAATAGAAAGGCTATTTTGAACAGGTACTGCATTTTTTTTCACATACAACTTCAGCCAATGCTGACATCAGCTTTAAACCAAAAGTTATCTTTTTTTTTTTTGGCCAGTATTACTTCATGAAGTTTGTTTCCCTATTATACAAGCTCATGGCTAACTGAGGATAACAGATGTTACAACTTGGACTGCAAAAAGATTCTGTTTATTCAGGATTGCAAGTACCGTCTGAAATAAGCTGAATTCACTTAAACGTCACATTTTCTTATATTTTTGATTGTTGTTATTTAGGATGAAAGATGAATAGCTTAATTTTATTCATATTCAAGTGGAGATTTAAGCACATCAATTAAGCCTTCGATTAAAATTACTGTCCATCAAACAATAAATAAATATAACTAGAATACAAACATAAAATGTCCAGGTTAGAAGTTCTGGTTTGTGCAAAATCTCCAGGACTCAGACCGGCAATGACTGTACCAGCTGTTTTTAAGGTCAGAGCCCTCAGCACACCTTGTCAGTGAAAGTGGCCGTTTCATGCTCAAATCACAGCCCTTAAAAATAACCTTACACAGAGTGCTTGCACTTAGAAGGAAAGTTCTGCTGTTTGAATCCGCAGACGGAGCAAGAACCACTCTTTTCAGCAAGTACAGCCCAGGCTGAGTCATTCCAGTCATCACGTCACCACCAGTCTCACCTGGTTCAAGAAGATAAGGAGCTACGGCACTAGCTGCTACCTTCTGTATACGCTTTGCGTTGAAAAGCTAGTGCAGACTGATGGTGGCAATGAAGGTTAGAGAACACTTACTCTGTAAGTCTGCACAGTTCAGATGACCTTGGGCTATTGTGAAAGTACCACTTACATCTGTTTAAATTCCCCTCACAGTCCTGTATATTTGAGGTTGTTGTTTATGTAGCTCCAAGGTAACAGCCTGATGCAAACGCGTAATTAGCTCAAACCTCACCAGTGCAGCCCCAGCAGACTAATTTGAATCTAGAGAGAACTGCTAGGGAAGGCACAACACTACTCACGTAGTTAATGCCTCAAAATATCCTGCTCTTAAATGTAGTTATTAGACATGAATGTTGATACAGCCAACCTTTCCTGAACTTCAACTGGCAGAAAAATATGTAATTTTCACTTATTCTTGACCATTGGTTAACTGAAATTTCTGTTTTACCTAGGAGACGAGAATGGAAATGTGTGCATTACTATAAGTAAAACAAATTGATGACAGTATTTAACTGGTTGCTCCAGTTCTGAATAATTTTTAAGAATCCACAGTAACAGTACATCATTGTGCCTGACAGCTTCTTTTACTATATTTTTTTTCTTGTTAGGGTAAAGAGAACAGCACAGAAAATGAACTGCACAACAAAGGAAATGCCCTTGAATACACTGAAATTCCAAGAATTCAGGTGAGGTCAGTAAGAATTTCCTTACAAAGAAGTAGTGAAATCAGAAAGGAATGAATCCAGTCGCCGTGAATGATCCCAGATACCAAGAATACAATTTCACAATTTGACCAGAAAGGAAAGATGCAGACACTGACACAGGCAATGAGAATTAGTGAAAGAGCATTTTAGTGCTCTGGGTGCAAGTCAAACACCAAGGAAACATCCCATAAAACACAAGTGGTCTGTTTCTGAAACTTGGCAGGCCAAGATCCAAATGTTATCCAAGTCATTAGAGAAAAGAAAATTATATGGTCACCTAGAAAAAACAAAGCTACAAAACCCAAGCTTCTTTCGCAGTTGTGATGAATCAATCCACAATTAAAGAATATTGAAATGGTCTCTCCAATCATCTAAAAAAAAGCTAGGCAATACTACTAAGCAGCTGCTAGGGTACAGACCTCTTGACAGAGGTGTTAAAAATATCTGCACAAGAAAATACACCAGTGGTTAGGAAGAGCATGGACTATGGATTTTAGCTTACTTCCTCAGCATCCACTGTGCTACTGCGGTACCAAATGATCTCTCATCAGAATTTGTAGCCTTTGTGAATAAAGTGTATCTTCCTTTTGCAATCAAGCTGCATCTGCTGATGTTGTGGACTACTTACATTAACTTGATTAATCTAGCTTTAACAAATAAAGGTACTAGACATGGAAGGATGCAGTGACGCTATTTTTTCATGTTGGTATAAGGTATGGCAGATGCCTTTTATTTCCAGCTTTGAAACTGATAACAAAGCACGAATTCTTACATAAACAAAACGTTTGCACTTACTCCAACTGAGTTTACACCTAGTTATTAAAGCAGGGGATCTAGCTTAGTGTGTATCACACTTACGGATCTTGAGAACAAACATGAAAAATAAAGAAATCAGACCTACTGAATATTTTCTACATTACAAACAAATGCAACAAAGCTGTCAGTAGAAAAAAGCTGCATCTAAAAAATTTATGTTTAATCATAAGCAGATCATGAAAAGAGAATAATCAACCCAGAAAAAAAAAACACATTACTGAGTATTTATGGTTTAGACATTCTTTTGGAAACCATACTATTTCAGATTGCTACAAATTCAAAATAGCTTCTTAAAGGTAAGAAATATTCTTCTCCATTAGATATTTCAAATATATTAAATACAGTTTTCTAAAATAGCATCTCCAAGAATAAGAAATCAATGAATATATATAATAAATACAGAAGTCACTAACACTTTAGAACTTCTAAATCATTCTAGTACATCCTTTGGTGTGTGCAGGGGAAGGAAAAAAAAACCAAAACAAAACACAAACATAAAAAAGTGTGGGGTTTTTATATATATTTTTATATATATATATATATATACACACACACATACACACACAAACACCCCTCAATAAAGAAAATATTATGAAATCCAACATAAGCCTTACAATTCAGAAAGCTGTATAACTATCAATCGAGAATGCTTTGCTCTGCACATCTTATGGAAGGCTGCCTGTTTCTACCTAGTTAATTAGGTGTAATTATTCATAAGTATTTCCTAGTATAATTCTTGATATTCTAAAGAATTTATAGAGGATATATATGTTCCCCACAGAATATAAGCTAAATTACTTACCTTTCTTCCTGCTAAAAGCACGATTCATGTTGAAAAACCTATCCAGTCAATGATATTTCTGGGTTTGTTTTTTCTCCCCCCGCTTTAACCTGCAGAACAATACACATAAGAAAACAGATAAGTCCATTATTATATCAGAAGTAAGCTTATCTTCTTCTATATATCTATATATGCAATGCAAACGATTCTAAGAATTCAGAAATAATTCAGAGAACTAAAAGGGAGATGTGCTTTACTGAGGAAGAAACTGCAGCATTGAGATTTATGTTTGAATGCTCAGTGGTACTTAGTACAGAACGACATTTTAAAGCTTGCCGTGAAGGTCTTCTCACTGAGATTTCAGAGACAGAGCAGATGGTATTATCCGAATACATGAAGACAAATACTACAAACAAATAGATCAGAAAGGAAAAAAACACTTCAAAACGCTGATACACTCTTAAATTCTTATCCTAATTTTTCATTCACAACATTATTTTAGGATTTTATTATTTACCAACATTTTGCAGCCAAAAAAAATAAATTAAACACTTCCAAGACTGTTTAAACCCATCTTGTTCTGTAATTTTTTTTAATTTTTCAACCATACGTAAAGATATTCCCATCACTTCTTTCCATTCTGTTCAGATCTTCCAGCCAAGAGCTGCACCAGTACCCTTCCTCTTTCTCTGCTCTCATAGCAGTCCACTCAAAGGAGGAAAAAAAAAAGGGAAGGAAAAAAAAAAGAAAGAAAGAAAGAAAATCAAAGCACTTGGGATCAGGTTATCTTTGGAATTAGTTAGAGCATTATCTTTGCTTTGAATAAAACCAGAAGTGAATCCAGTATATTTCAAATGTCAGCATCAAGATGACTGACAAATTCATTTAAGATACTTCATGCAGCTCATTAACACTTTGTGGTGCTTGCCCCTCTTTTTCACATAATTAAGTTCAATACCAATTAAAGCAATTATATCCCAATTTCCACGAAGGTAGTTGATATTTTTTCATATTAGAACATGTGGGCAATTACACCTAAAAACCACCTCCATTTTATTTTCAAATAATCACTGATGTGGTAGGACTTCTTTTCCATACAGCCCTGTGAGAACGCAGGAATAATCTCTGTGCTACACAGAGAGCCGTGGACAGATAGAGGTCAGTGAAACCAGAAAACTCCTGTAAGGGCTCTGAGGTTCTAGGTAAGATTTAAGCAGCAGGCAACGGCATTGCCAATGTAATTCCAATAGGAAGAGCTCACCTGCGAGGGAGTTTCACGAAAACCTGCCAACACACAAGTAGTCCTCCTTGCAGAGAAGGCACAAAGTAGGACTTTCAACAGTGTAAACAGTGGCAATCAATTCAGTTTAAAGGAAGTAACAAGCAGTGAAGAACATCAGAACTGCAGCTTTCAAAGCAACTGACAAGTGTGTTTAGCTCAGAGGTTTAGGTTCACAGGGAACACAGGCATCCTACCATATACGCTTAGGATATATAAGCAATGGCAGAACTTTGGGATGTTCACCTTCTTCGTGAACTGTTAGTCAGTGAAGAACGCATTTTGAGTACAAAGAGCTTTCGCTCTTACACACCTCTGGCAGTTCTCACACAGCACTAGATCAATCACTTCTGTTCTCCATGATGGGATCATAGCATCTCCTTTTTCTGAACTTTTATTTTTTTTTTTAAATTATGTATTCCTGTCCTCATCCAAAAGACTATTAAGTAACATATTTGAGATGGTTTACTGAGTAAAAGATCTCTTAAGTAAAGACCATGTATGCATATCGTACACCATGACGCCTGTCAGCTGGTCACATTTCTAGAGATGACCATTGAAGTATTTTGTTCAAAACATAGCGTAACTAAGTATGTGCTTTTTTCCGCATGGACAAGAACATATTACCATTCAAGTAATCTACACTAATAAAAGCCAGAATTTACTGACTACTTACCTAAAAATGGACAGCATTTTTCCAAAAGCATGTTAATAATTTCAATTCTGACAAAACATCAATAGAAAATAATGAAAATGCCTTAGGCAGCAACTAGTATTAAAACACTTAATCAGTGTACTTCTACTTAACACCAAAAATGTTATTAAACAGTCAAAACCCCACAATTAGCTAGATGCAACTGCTTTTAAAATTCCCTCAAACTCTAATATGAACAAATTGATCAACATCTCAGATGCAGAAAAAGCAGATGGTTAAGTGTCCCATAAAATCTTGCTATTTAAAACAAACAAACAAAGAACAATGCAAACACCACAAGGCTAATTTCAGTTGGGTTTGAGGGAAAAAGGTGATATACACTGTTGTTAGCAGCACTGCTAAGTTTTCGATCAGGAGAAGGGCAAAGTTATGTTTGATGCATCTGTAATATCTTTGCTCACAATATTCCAAGAGACAAAAAAAAAAAAAAAAAAAAAACAAAAAAAAAAAAAAAAAA
>WHYT01016970.1:357810-395513 GCA_009806455.1 Tetrax tetrax
AAAAAAAAAAAAAAAAAAAAAAAAAAAACCAACAAAAAAAAAAACTACTCAGAAGCAAGCAAGACAGGTTTTCTGATAAAATATGATTTTGTTTCTGACAACGTTTCTAGACATACAAAGCCGCTGGAAGAAACTGAGCTGCAAAATAGTCTTTTAAAAACTTGTAACGAAGCCAAAAGGAACGTAAGGCAGAAAACCCCATTACGGGGGTCCTGTGCAAGGGGGGAGCCCTTCTGGTGAAACCACTCGTGTAGAATGGGTAAAGCAGTTCTAGCAGTCAGAGGCACTAGGGAATAGGAATGTGGACCAAACCATTTCATTACTCGTCACTTCGGAAGACACACCTATGTAAAGAATGTTTCTCCACCTTACTCCTCAGAGTTTTCCTCAGCTTTGTCCAGAAACCAAACCCTACTAAGAAACACAGACCTGCACGTGATTTCACAAAATGGCTAACTGACAAAACATGAAGAATTCTGATAAGCACAAACTAGGGAAATTTTGAGTTATATCAGGTTATTTCTTTTAGGGTAGAGAGAAAAGACTTCGAAAAGAGACAGAAAAGGCTTTGAAAATAATTTTATCAAACTAACAATAATGAAAATATGAACAACAGCCAAACATCCTGGGCAGGGGAGACACACGACATCAGCAGCCTGAACAACAACTTGGGCAGGTGGCATGGGAAATCGAGTATTTAAGCTGCCATATCAAACTTCTGAAGTCAAAATCATCATCTCCAGAAGTACTTCTTAACAGAATAATGTTGGTTGCTGTTTTCTATGCTTTACACAGCAAAGGAAGCCAAACAAAGGCTGCAAAGTGGCAGCCTTCCAGCTTCCAGCACAAGCAACCGCCGTCCTCCCTGGCTGCTGAATGAACACCAAAGCTTCCACACAGACATCTTGAAATGTCTGCGGGCTCCTTCAGAAATGTTGTGTTTTCATGTTTTCTAAATTTAGAGCTGTCTCAGATGAGTCAAGAGAGGGGATACTTAGGAAGGGGATGAAAAAGCCACCAGTGTAACTGGTCTCATTTGGCTCTTATTTCCTCTTAAAAATTTGGTATTCCTCAGGATTTACATCTTCCATTTTTTGGGTATCCCTCAGGATCCCCCCCCGAGGCAGTCCCTTCAAATGGCATGAGCTATAACAATTACCCGGGCTGAATCTTTTTTTTTTTGTGCATCTTTTTTTCTTTCCACAAATAATTATTCCAATAAAATCTCCCTAGAGCCCTAGAACCTCTAACTTGAACCCATTTACTCCCTTTAATAATAATAATAAAACACGTCCAATCTGTCCCTTCCCTCTCAAATACACACACATTTTCCATACAAATCTTCAGAAGACCTAAAGATTCAGACTCTGTCTCCTCGCAGACCTCAGTCTTTCAAGCTACTGGATAACATTTCTTAAAGAATGAAGCACAAAATGTCTTAAACCCTGTTTTCAAAAGGGTCACAGCACACAAGAATGTGTGATTCATCGGCTTGCAATGAAACTTTGGCTTATGCAGCTACTTCTGAAGGTAAGATGAGAAACTTCAGAATACGATTAACAGCTTTAAAATTCTTTTTCTGAGCTAGACCAAAACACCATGACAATATTGTCCTGATATGACATGGGACATAATGAAGGACAAAGTTATGATAATAACAGACTACATTAAATGATACGCAAAAACAAATAGACATCATCACATCATGATGTACTCCCGTTCCTTTTGTATGACAAGTAACTGAAACACTAACTTGCCACAAACTCTTCTCCTCTGAAACTGTCAAATCATAAGAAAAAAAAAAGATGTTGACACATCAATAAACAAAACTGAGTGCAGATCTGAACCAGCAGTTGCATGCAGCCTTTCTTAATATTCAGAAAGCAAGCAGTTCCATTTACGGTTATGAAATTATTTGTGTCCTTTAAGTTTGCAAGGGATAAATAGAATAGTCTATAGAACTATAAGCAAAAACAGCATTTAAATGAAATTTAGCACTCTAAAAACTTGCAGAAATAATATCTCTTCCTTAAAAACAGCACAGTTCTATGAGCTTCACCAAAACTGAACAACTTTCTGCCAACTGAAGTTCTTAGCCTGTACTTGGGCATTTTAATTGCATAGCCCCTGTTTTCCCCAAGCTCCTGAAAGCAGCTGGAAGGTACAGAGGAATCATATATGCACTCTTTTTTTTATCTCTCTCAACCAGAATAAGCCTAGTACCATTGTGACAAGTGTTTTTCCTCCCACAGCAAGCAGTCTTCCACGCTGCAGGTAAAGCATTTCTCATGGAGCAGATCTGCCAAAGCTAAAGGAGTATTCACAGAAGCCCTGAGGACAAGTAGACAGTAGTGTTTTGCTATAACTATCAACATCAAGCAGAGATCTGCATGAAACATGAAACTCACGCACTTCATACTAGCAACATCAAGAAACATAACAACAAGAAATTTCACTATTAAAGCAGAACTCGGAAAAAATGTGTTTAAAACTGACGCAAGAACCAATAAACCCTCAGACAAGTTGCTAATGGCATAACTTTAAGAAAAAAAAAAAAAAAGGAGAAATACAAAATTCACTTGTTTCACAAAAACAGTTCTTGAAATCTGGGTTTTAAAGTACTAGAATATACATTTTATTCTAAAATATTGCATTTTTCAGTATATTTATTTGTACATTATTATTTTGTATTATGCTTATCAACGATTAGAGCAACCTGATCTAGTCAGGGAGGTCCCTGCTTCGTGCAGGGGGGTTGGACTAGATGACCTTTGAAGGTCCCTTCCAACTCTAACCATTCTATGATTCTATGATTCTATGATTAGGCTGATAAGTATTAGTGGATTACACTACTCATGGAACAAACTAAAGCTCATACTGTGCAAGCAAAAGGAGTAATTTAAAAAACAGGATTATTCCCTTCTTCCCAAACTTGTCACATTTTGCAAAGAAAAGCAACGGTTATTTTATTCACTGTGATAGAATAATCATCAAAGGATACAAGATGAGCTTCCTTTTTCCTGAAATCCACAAGCACCAGCGTTCAGTGAAACGTGGTGACGGATTTCAGTCTTTTCTGCCTAGATTTGCTCTGCTGTACTAGAACTTACAGATGTCAGATACTTTGAGCCAGCAGAAAGGCTTTATACTCAGGCACTTTTATCTGTTTCCAAAAGACAGACAGATAGAAAACATCTTGCTGACTTACAGACAAAAGGGTCTGTATTTGACATCCCATTAGCCATTTTGTCATCTATTTGGAATCTGAACATGATTTTTGCTTGTCCCACTACTTTCAGCTGGATGTCCCCAACATAAGAAGGACATGGACCATGGAATAGCATAGACTTGTTGGAAAGGGTCCAGAGGAGGCCATGAAGATGATCAGAGGGCTGGAGCACCTCTTCTATGAGGACAGGCTGAGAGTTGGGGCTGTTCAGCCTGGAGAAGAGGAGGCTCCAGGGAGACGTGATAGGGGCCTTCCAGTACCTCAAGGGGGCCTACAGGAAAGATGGGGAGAGGCTGTTCAGCAGGGCCTGTTGAGACAGGACAAGATGTAGTGGTTTTAAAGTGGAAAGAAGTAGATTTAGACTGGATATAAGGAATAAATATTATACAATAAAGGTGGTGAAGCACTGGCACAGGTTGCCGATGCCTCATCCCTGGAAACATTCAAGGCCAGGGTGGATGGGGCTGTGAGCAACCTGATCTGGTTGGAGATGTGCCTGCTCCTTGCAGGGGGGTTGGACTGGATGGGCTGTAAAGGTCCCTTTGAACCCAAACCATTCTGTGATTCCATGATGGAGAGCCTGGGGAGTTTTGCTAGTGTTTTAACAGCAACGGAGTGAGATTCAGTGATGGGGTCCGCTATGAACAGGTAAAAATAGAACAGCTCTCAAAAATAAAACAGTTCTAGTAGAAGGGATACTGAACTCTTGAGCTTTTTGACTCGCAACATAAATAGTTCTCCAAAATTTTACAGACAGTTCTTGCTTGAGTGGATATATACAGTTAAAAAGAAAGATATGTCCTGACACCGAATGTGGTTAGCCTCTATGTTGGTATCATCCTTTCTCCCCTGGAAGAGCCAACTGCTTCATAAACAACCTAGACAAGCTATTTATTTAATTACAGGCAGATTATTTTCAAACCCTCCATTGCATTTTTTTTACAAAAGAGGAAAAAAAAAATTAAAAAAAAAAAAGAAGAAAAAAGTGTTTGAAATATTGAGCACAAAGGTAATAATTAAAAAATGCAGCAACACATGAGAATTTCTGTAACAGAGAATAGTCATTACAGCTCGGTGCTATAAAAATCCTGCTCAGACACACCACATCTTTAGCTACAGTTTTCTGGGATTTTCCAAAACCCATTCTGTTTAATGGAAAAGTTATGCAAGAAGAATTGAGCAAAGCTCATTCTTTGCAAATTGCTTGAATACAAATGCACATGCATCAAAGTGCACTCTCAACTGGCTCACTGATGCCATGCGGACAAGAAGGACTGTTTGTGAATTCTTATGAAGATCTTTGACTCTGCCTTTAAAAACAAAAAAAAATTATGTAGCTATTGCAGAAAAGCAACATCTAGGTCACTTGAGAAAAACTGTACTTCTCAAAGAAATAAATATATATATATATAAATTTCTGTTGAGATATAAAGGAAAAAAAAAGGGAAGAAAAATGTAATGGTTGGGGGGATAGAGATGAAAATCAAAATGACTCATTAGCAGTTATCTTGAAAACTGAAAGCATAAAGCATTATTTCAGCTAGGAGAGAAAATTCTATGTGAAATTACTTACATGCCTTGATCAACTGGAAAAAAAAGTGAAGAGGAAGTATTGTTGTAAGCTGGGAGTAATGGAGATAATAAGTACTACAGTGTATTCATGGACAGAAGTTCCCAATCACTTTGCCAAACCTCTGTGCTCCTTTGTCTTTACTTTGTTTATTGCTCTGAACATGCAAGCTCCAATTTGTTTCTTTTACTACCTTTAATTAAATCTTTTTGGAATTCCACTGCACAAATGATTAAGCAAAATTCATCTTCCCTTTCTATTTCATCCAAGAATGTGTGTCTCTGCTAATGGGATTTTCAGAAGTATACCTTGCTGGTTATGACTCAGTGACATTTTTTAAAAATATGTGTAGTTTTGTGTGTTTAACTTCTGGAAATTATCCTTTTTTATAATCGGACTCTGACTTCTTAAAGAAAGCAAAAGAATTATTAATATAACCAATGTTTTTACACTCCATTAAAATCAGAAGCAACAACATGAGAACATAATTACTGTAGGAGCCAAATTAAAATATTCTCTCTTTGTAGCTCCTTCAAAAGGAGAATATTGCTGAAACTGCTGGTATAAGAATTCTTTTCAAGCAGCAAAACCTCAACACTCTGCCACTGAAACGTGAATGGCTTTAACACCCAAACTAAAGTCTACATGAGTTGGGTAGGTATTAACTTTTCCAATGTCGTTGGAATCAAGCCAGCAGGAAACAAAATGTGTTTCACAGACTTCAAATTTACAATACATATACACAACCAAACAGTAGCACTTGATATGGAGCCAAAAGTAAAAATGTGATCTGAAAGCAACCTCAACTTAGCAGGAATGAACCAATCCCTCAATTTCCTTCAAATTCTCTGGAGAGTTTCATAGGCCACCCTCATGCCCTTCCTTAGGGGAAAAAAAAAATAAATAAGTCAGAATCAATAAGCCAATTTTTTTTTTTTTTTTTTTTAATGCCAAAGTAATGCTAGAGCTAAAATTAGTATAACAAAGGGAGGTAGTTGCTTGTTAACACTGGGGAAGCTGCTTCCTCTCCCATAATGCGCTTTGCATTTACAGAACCTTTCAAAGGATCCATTGACATTAGGCAAAGTTTATAAGTGCTCCTAAGAGATTATTATCATTGCATCTTGTGGATGCATAAATTAAAGCAGACACAATACATGGCCTCCCAATGTCACAGAAAGACCTGACAGCTGCAGTAAAATCCAAGACTTATGAATTGCACATTTCTGTTTAAGGATTTCTCTAGACTGAAAATATTTTCTAGCAGTTATTCAACACATTAAAATGGAGATATTTTCTTGACAATTTTTTTTTTTACAGCAAGCTTAGATAGTTGCTCTTTAATTTACAGTTAGTGTAACATTACTGTGGAACTAGAATATAACTTTTGAAACAGAGGATCTCACTAATATTTCATTAACTGAAGCTAAAAGGAGGTTTCAAAACAGAGAGAGAGAGAAAGAGAGAGAACTGGAACTATAAACAAGACAACGTGTGAACTTCCACTAGTTTTATGGCCCCATTCCTCGTGTTATGGCAAATAACATAGCTAAGATTAACAGAAGGGGACGGATGACACCCCGACTTGTTCCCTCTGCCCCATGTAAGGATTACTGTGCCCATGCTAATACTGTGGATCACTGAACTGGTACATATTTAAGGCACTCACCATGGATTCCAGTGAAGCTCCACAGTAAGCCCACTCTCCTCACTATGCTTTTGCGATCTTTCACAGAAATAGCCATTCTGTCTTTCAGCGAGATGTCCTAGCTGGCCATCTAAGCCTACTGAATTCCTTTTGATATCAATGGTATCTCATATTCCTTGCTGTGGATCTATGAACATAGGATAGTTCACTTGAGCAAGTTCTTTGCCAAATGATACTCTTATTTTCACTTATGAAGTTTATATCCAGGGACTTTCTCCTCCAACTGCCTGGAATAAAAGCAGAAGCAATTCACCACGAGTTATCATACATTCACTATAAAATTTTCTTTATCTCTTTACTGCTATTTGCATTCAGTATTGTGAAACTTCGGGTTAATTGTGGTTTTATTGCTATTTTATGACACTAAGGGGATATCTTGTCCTCAAATACTTTGCCACTGTATTATTTAAAATGTTAGTAGTCTTAAGATCTTGCAGGACTGGTCTAACTGCGTTACACTTACATAGCTTCCTGTCAAAAGGATTTTATTTAATTTTCAGGGCTTTCTTTTCCCTTTTTTTTTTTGTTAAAGGAAGCAAATGCACACATAAAAACCAGTAAACCTTCCCTGTGCATCCTCCTTAAGTTGCTTTGCCTGGAATGCGTATTTTTGCCCTGAATTCTCATCCATGTTTCACTTTCAACTCTATCCCATAACTCACCTTAAGTAGAGTGCGGTTTTTTGTTCTCGTTTTTTTATCACACATCTGCATTTTGGCACTGTGTCCATGGTCTCCAGCACTGAACAGATTCATTCACATGACACCAAATTTTTGCTTTACTCAGGGTGATGGACAACCTCACTTGTGACATTTACACCTATTGATTTGCCTGTTTTGTAAATACTCTACTACATGTTGATCAAAATTATATAAATTGCATTAGAAGACCTGCACTTTTCATTCCGAAGTCAAAATGGTTTGGTTTGTTTTTTGTTTTTTTTTTTACCCATACAAAGAATCACCCTTTGATACCTCTTTTTACTTATCTGTATTGTACCAGTTTCAAACTGGTACTTTCTCCAGACTCAAAGACAGTCAATAACCAGATCGTATAAAACTTCATGGGTGATAAATGGAAAGCTGCCAGCAGACACTGCTATTTCCCCCCGCTGAAAAATTTTGAGAACTATCTTTATTCAATAGACTTCTAGCCATCAGAGATATCAGCAACATCAAAATTTCAGCACAAAATATCGCTGTAAAAGCCAAGAACATAGCTCAAATGCTCTGCGATATCCACCACTAAGCTCTATGCTAGATTTCCACGCAGTTCAAGCTGTATAACGATACAATCTTGTGATATTTCCAAGTACAAATTCAGTTATGTTATCAATCAGGGGTATTTTTAGGAGCAACAAGACCCACAAGTCCCCAGACCAAAGAATATAATCTTGCCTTTAAATTTGTAACAAATTACCACTTTCAAGGTTAAAAGACTGTTTTATCTTTACTTGTCATTAAGCTATATCTGTGCAATTAACAGAAATTCACTAAACAGCAGTAAATCTTTTCTCTAAGCTCAATGGCAATTGAGTTAGTAGAAAATCACCATATAGCTGCCATTATCATAGTATTTTATACTTTTTTTAGTCACATAATGAAAACTTGCCAACTCCATAGGTCAGAGCTGCATTTTATAGATGGGAGGGTAAACAGAGACTGATGGTCTGGAGAACCCATTTTTCCCACCCAGTTAGTGGTAAAGGATGGAACACGCTGGAGAGACCCTATTTAACAGCATACATCAAAAAAATGCACAGAATCAGGTGCTGGGAACCAAACACTTGGAAACCAGCACTGTGCTTTGAGAGAACACCCTCAAAGTAAAATAATCAGAGGCGTAGAAGAATATTCAGATCCAAGTTTTTATTTTGAACAACTCAGCAGAGGGGAGGAATAAACTATGAGTCATAAGACTGGCAGTTTTTGATAGACACTGTTGTTCAGGAATCTGTTGGAACCTTACCTGAATGACAATTCCCAAAATACACACTGCCTTAGTGATTAAAAATTGCAAAACACTCAGCCATGTCACCTCTTCCAAGGTAACAGAGGATTCCTCCTAGATGATGGTAACACAGCAGCCACGTTGTAGGGCTGTCACCTCAGCACCCAGCTGCTGACACGACTGCTGCCAAAGACGGAGGCAGTCAAGCATATATGCTTTTTAAGAGTCTCACATATTAATGTCCTAGCATGGCAGAGTAAACACGTCAGAATGGACATGGCTGAGAGTTACTTTCAGGGCAACACATCTGCAAAAAGGATTAAATTCATCCAGAAAAATAACACTTTCTCCAAGAAGAAGGGATGAAGGCAGCATGTAGAAGAGGACCTGTGAGAGAATCCCTACTCACTGCCACACAACCATGAACCCCGAATCAGCAGAATTTTAAAAATGAATTTAAAATATGTAAGTTCATCTTCACATTTCAGATCCTTTGAAGTGTCTTTGAAAAATGCTTTTATTTTAGCTGCTACAATCTTAATAGGAGAACTTCAATCATTTTACCAAAAAATGCCCTAGTGTTAAAAGAGCAATATGGTGGGCCTTTATTTCCTGTTATTTTGCATCATTGAAACATGACCTATTTGGCTATCCAGATCCAATTTTCTTTAATCTGATATTTTTAAAAACAGAACAAAACATAAGTATCCCTGTCTATTAAAGCAGATTTGGAGTTAAAACTAGTAAGATTCTATTACATTTACCCAGAAATCTCCTTTGTTTGGGTATTTTCTCTCCATCTCAAATTCCACAACCACCTTAAAATGCAAAAAAAAAAAAAAAAAAAAAAAAAAAAAGAGGTGTTTTAAATAGTATATGTATCTAGTGAGCCAATTAGTTAAGTTTTAATTAACAGCTAAATCATGTACCAAGTTTTTGAGCTGTCAAAGTAGAGACTTGCATAAAATCCCTCAAAATGTTACAAACGAGAGTGTCATTTACAGCTCAGACAGCAGTCAGGTGAAGCAACACATCTTTGCTCGCATTGTTTTTCAAACCGTTGTAAATCTACTTGGTCTTTGTACTTCCATTCCAGGAGCAAGTGAAAGTGTCCCAATTACCAAAAAAAGTTAGTAAAATCAGGAAACCGGGTAACCAAAGTGTGGAAGCATAGCTTCTAATACACCTAGGACCTCGAGTACACTTCAGGTAGCTACAGTCTTCCCACTTGTGCGGTACAACACAGCTAAAGCTGAGGAGGAAAGGGAAGTAGCACTTTACTGCAAAAAGGAAGTAACCGAAACGGTGGGGGAAAATGCACTTTACTGCTTCTATCTTTATGTTATTGTTAACCTTTTTTAATTTAGTTTTGGTATTCTGTCTGTAAAAGAACAGAATCAAACAGCAGGATAACTCAGATTAACATGATAAACAAATCTGTAAATTTTCCTGTTCGGGAACTAAATTACAAGCAGTGATTTATAAATATAAAACCAAACATAAAAACAATGAGAGAACAAATACAACACGAATTACAATACAGTACCTCAATTTTTAACAAGAAAATTACATGTTTTCATGATAAATCCATAACCATCGAAATGTGAAATGTAATTTTTTTCATGTCTCAAGAGCAGTCCAAGATATACTGCAGTTGATCTCTTCACTCCAGGAGGACATAAAAAATACAAAACTCTTCATACTTGTTAGAAATGTTAATTTTAGGGAGAGAGATCTTAAAATTAAGTCATTTATAAATGAAAATATGAATTGGCAACAGATTGCACTTGGAAGTTTAAAAGGAAGTCTTTTCCAATTTCACATATCAGGTGTCAGATTTAAAAATAAGTATCTGCTGTGCAAAGCCGCTGAGCTGCTTATCATAGATGGACTGACTGGTTTTTAATTTAATGCTTCACCATGACTCAAAAGTAAGGAAAGAACAGACTTGCCTTTAAAAACAGGATTGAGGGTTAGATAGAAGAGGGCTGTCTAACTTCTGTCTACATCTCTACTACAAAGAATAAAACACACTACAGAGCTGTCTCAAGAACCATTTGAGTTGACCTCTGACACTTTGATTCATAGTGAAAAAGCATACCTCTACAGATGCAGCATGTGATAGGCATTATATACTCCTAACAAGGCCAGATGATGTACTTTTTGTAGATAAGTAAATAAAGGAAAGAAGTAATTTTGAGGAGGAATTTCAATAGCAGAACATCATTAACCCAAGTAAGCATTTAGACAGCGAAATGGCAGGAATTTCTTCCAAACACGGTGGTTTAGGAGGGGAAGTGGGAAGCATCACAAACACAAGAACAAAATCCATTAAGTTCCTGTTTGTTTGCTTTTTTAAACACAAAATACATGTATTCAGGCTGTTCTCTGCCTTTTAGGAAACCACTTCAGACACCCCTATCTTCACCTGTCCTGCTGGAGAGTGACTAGCTGGGACACCGTTTCATTCCTTGTGTCACGCACAAAGTCAACTAGGCCATTCTGTTAGACTGCAGCAGGTTGTAAAGATTGGAGCACTGATGCAGCAGGGCATCCAAGAATTGCAATCGAGTCGGTTCCCTGGCTGCTGTCACTGCCGAACAACAGAACAGGTCTTAATATTGATGAACCCTTTCTTCTACAGGCAAGTCCTCAGTTCTTATGGTTATTTAAATGAACAGGGATAAAGCAATTAGAATTATATGTCTCAAACATACCTTAAACTAAAGGGTATTTAGAGTTTGACCTTACACATTATGCCAAAAGACACTGCAAAACACCCATTTGTTTTAATAATACTGCAAGAAGTTTGATATAAAAATGCTTTAAAATGATATAACAGCTTGACTTTCAGAGATGCTAAAGCCTAATGCTGAACTAAAAATAAAAATAACGCAACCTAGAAGCAGGTTAAAAACAGGATAATTGCCTATAAAGAAGACCTTAATTAGAAATGTGGCAGAATCTTCACCACCTGCAAACTTTCAGAAATTTAATCGCCCTCTAAAAAGGAGGGACTCTCTCCCAAATGGCAGGGTATCTGTAATATAAATTATTTTAAGAAGCTCAGGGTAATACCTTCAAATAGACCTGGAAGAAATTTTCCATTTTGATTCATCTGGCTGCAGCCCTGTTTGTCTCCTTGCCAATAACACAGGCAACAAAGGGAACCAAGAAAAAGCAGCGATAAAACCAGTTGAGCTGTTTGGAGGAGGAAGCAGAGATCCAGTGGTAGACATATAGGAGGTAAGGTGGCAGCTTGGCAGAAATAGTGAAGGAGAGAAATGTACCTTTAAGTAAGCAGATCATGGTCAACAATACTGAGCATGCATATTTTTACTGGTACTCCGAAACTTATGTCCTCTAAAAACAAGACCCACTTTTCAATCAAGAAAAATCAACTCACACAAAAACAACTAACAAACAACCTCCCAGTCAGGCAAGCACCTTGCAATTAAGACTGGATTTCACTTCTGCTTCTTATAGGCTTAAAGATCTATAGGAAGAATTTTCAAAACTCAGACTGCGTCTATAACTCCACAATCCTATTTGAACACCATCTTAGTATATTGTGCTCACACTCAGGACTATATATTCTCTCTATATATGCACTCACACTCAGCACTATACAAATACACTACACAAGTACAAAAATAGTTTTAATTGTTTAAGATTAAAAAAAAAAATCTTCTAAAAGTATATATTTCTTAGTTATATAGGGTTATCATTACTTATTAAAACCTACATATCCAAACCATGACCCAGTTTAGTTATTATCCTATGAGATACTGTTTTGCATAGTTTTGCCTTAATCACATTGAAGTACATCTATTTAAGAAACAATCCAGACAGTAGCTTCCAGTTCTTTTAGAAACCTTACTAATACACTGTAACTACTCACCATCTAATGGTCTGAAAACCACTTCACAGAACCATAGCCATTCAAACACATTTAGCTCTGACATAACTAGCATTAATCATGTAAATAGTTTTATATTTGATTTAATGCACTCTTGGAGCAGTTGTGCTCCTGGCTGCCTTCTGTCCCCAGACACTCACTCCCACCTACTCCCACCTTCTCCTGCACCAGAATGAGCACTCCTGCATAGCCAAGCCTGTGAGGGAACTGGGCAGGAAAAAAAACAAGCAAACAAACAAACGAAAACACCAAAAACCCCTGTGTTGAATTTTTCTCCTACCACATGCCAATAAAATGCAAGGACTGACAATACACACTAGAAAGTGGAAGTGCAGGACCGTCTCTGACAACTTCCACACTGGCTTGTACCGTGGTATTGAACTGGAAACCACAGCTTTTAAGTACATAAGACTTCTTTCAGCAAATAACCATCTTTTCTTGGGTGAAGTGACAGTCACAGTTCAGTCCACAGAGGGGCTGCTCCAGAATCGCCAGGAAAGACACAAATCCAATTCATTTATCCTCAATCTGCTGCCTCTATACAGCACTCAGACATCAGCTCAGCTTGACAAAACCATTTAGATACGAACAGCGAGACGAATTCTCTGTATCTGACAAAAATTGTTTTAAGTAACTAACATAGCTCACAACTAAACGTACAAGAAATGCAAAACATCAGTAAATGCAAAAGTCAGAGTTCATTAGCTTTCTCTAACTGCATGAAGACATTTTTATTATGCTCATTTATTTGAATAGGCCATTAAAATATAAATCCAAATACAGAGTTTGGGCAAACAAATATTATGGCAACTTTGATGAAACAAAGCTTTCCCAATGAAATGTTAAATGACAATTCTGCATTAAGTACAAGTGCTTCTTTAATCTTCCTTGAGATTTTAACTTCAGATGCATATTGAAAAAAAAAAGAACACAAGGAGCATTATATTATCTGTTGTATTGTCCCATTGGCCCCTCCTGCAGGTCTCTAGAGAGTACTTAACAAACACTAATTTATGGTATTATGCTCTTGGACTTCAAGTATCTCAAATTCCACTTCAGGGTATTAAGCCAACTGCTGTTTAAATTATGTGTAAATTAGCTGAATCATGACCCTCCACTGGAAAAAAATCTGTCTTATAGATCGTGTCCTAAGGGAATTTAATGCTGTAATGACAACTTACCACTGAGCTAATAAAGAATCAGAAAATGAAGTTGAAATTAACTAAAACAGAGGTACTGGAAAAAAAAAAAAAAATCAATAGTGTTCTCCAGCTGAACCAGGTCATGCATGCTAGAACCTCCTACCACTTACTACTGCAGTACATCACTGCTGCAGTACAAACAAATTTTATCCCTATGCAAAATAACATAAGGAAGTTAAAACCTCTCTTTTACCTTCACTACAGTGAAAATGAGAACATATTCACCATTTTGAAGTTTCTAGACCCTGGCACTGTTGAACAGTTGATTTTGGTAATGTCACGTGATTAATCCCGGCCCCAAAGATTTCTCTGTGCGAGTCTATGCATTTTCCATGTAACTTCTGCTGTAACTTTGCAACACTGCATTCTTCATTTACTCAGTAAGTCATGGACACTAAAACTACACACTTGTTCAGAAGTCCAAGGATTCAACGTTCTTAAAATAAAAGGCTTTGCATATAAAAGCAGCTTTGCCTTTTAATTCCAGAATTCTGAACACTACACAAGCCTGCTGCAAATCAGCAAAAGAATTTGTATCTAAAGCATCTTAAATAAATCTGTTTCAAGTAAGTCTACATCTACAAAATGGTTCTGTGTTGTGGACTAGCAATGAATCTTATCAGCATTTTTCACCCATGGCTCTGGCTTTGCCGCACCCTGCGGAAGGGCAGACCCATCAGACAGTCTTTTTCAAGTGCAGAGATAAAAGGAGAATCCAGCACATACATGGGAGAGATCTTGAGTTGCTGTTGTCAGAAAGAAACAATCTGTCTCCTCCCATTTTTTCTCAGGCTACAGGATTCTTTTGCAAGTGGCATGCTTTGATTTTTTAAAAATTATTATTTCTCTTCCTCCCCACTCCCCTCTCGGTTTTTTTTTCCTCAGCTCTCATCTGCCCTGTGAGAAAGATCTTTCAACAAGATTGCCTAAGTAGTGAACGAGTCTAAGGAAGAAAGCTAAAGATTTGTATACCCATTGTTTTCTTTTAGAAAGTAAGTCAAGACAGACAGCCTTTCATCCCAGCCATCCAGGAAATGAGAACCACAGGACCTGTCTGAGACAGAATTGGGAAGTAACAGTATGAAGTCATAAACACACACCAACTTCCCAAAAACGAGCAGCAACTGAATTCACACTTGGTCATCCTACAAGCTAATGCCATAGCAACCACTCCAAATATAAGGAACTTTTACTTGAAACATAGTATTTGCATACCACCTATGCTGGTGGTATGCAAATCATCAGAGAAGTGCACAGTAGTGATCTGGTTTTGAAAAGTAATGAAATCACGTGAGCACTTTGAAGAAGCTACAGTATCATACCAACAGCCATCTTGGTGCCAGATTACAGATAACCTTTGGGAAAGCCAGCAGCATCAACAGCCTAATCTGACTTCAGCTCTACACTTTCTCAGAGATACTTCAATGGATTTGGGGATTTATAATCAAAGGAAGGATTTATAATCAAAGGAATTTATAATGCACATGGCTGCAACCAAAATAAGCAAGGCAAGAGAAAGTTTTGTTAACCACTAGATGACTAAACAAAGGCTTTTGCTTATCCTCACCTCAAAACAATAACAATTTGCTACATAGTTTTTGCTTACCTTCCTTGAATGAATGAAATGAACTAAATGAAACATTCAGTTGTCTAGAGGCTGCTAGTTCCCTACCCACAGTCAGAAAACATTTAAATTACTTAATGTTTCAGACAAGTATATCACAACCATTTCCATAAATAAACTCTTATCCATAAGATTTTAGTCTCCAAATTTTTCCTTTTATCAAAGGAAACCCAGAACTACTGACTTTCCTTCATCCAAAAAAAAGCCTTTCTGTCTACACTAAAGAGAAGAGAAGCAAGAAAATTGCAGCTTCAGTGGACTGCAGCAGTGTTTTTGATCTAAGCACTGAGTTATCAGTTCTGGAGACAAGATGGGAATAAAAAAGGAAAAAAAAATAAGTAAGAGGAAAAGCCAGTACGTACTAGTCATGCCAACAAGCAGTATTCTCCAACTCAACAAGATTACTGAACCATAGTTACTTAGACTATGAGAGCTTTGGGTCATCAACTTGGTCCTGCCGTACACTCAGCAGCTAAATTCATGTCAAGAATACTGTTTAATAAGGAAAATGGACAGGAGCACCTCTTTAACCCCTGATGTCTGTGAACGTAGCCTTTTGGCTTTGTTACAAGCACTCTAAATGGAAAAGAAACAAACAAACAAAAAAATCTAACTCAGATAATTCATTACAGTCTTAAAAAGAATCCTCTACTTTTTAAGAAAAACTCAAATATTTGCATAATCCTTTTCTGTAAAGCAGTTTGAAGCAACAATTAAAACAGCTTACCCTTCTGTATTCAAATTCCTTGTCAAGGTACAGAGCAGACACTAATTCACATGTGGAATATATCACTCGTTTGTCAGCATTTGTGAAGCTTTGTTACTGCTTTATAGTTTCTCATGTACTAGAATAAAAAGAAACAATGATAGATATTAGTTGTGAACTAGTGCATTATCAAAGCATAGAAATTGTTTTCTCATTTTAAGAAATTTACTCAGAACAGCATAATGAAAATATACTTCACACGATCTTTTTAATAGAATTCTGCTGGAAAAGTCTAAATCAGACTAAAATGCTGGGAGCAACAGAACTGTGTTTTCGAAGAGGAATTAGGATTCAAATATTTTTTGAATCTCACAGGCTGAGAGAGTTGCAGCTGTTCAGCCTGGAAAAGAGAAGGCTCTGGAGAGACCTTATAGTGGCTTTCCAAGGGGGCCTACAGGAAAGATGGGGAGAGATTCTTTAGTATGGCCTGTTGTGATAGGACGAGGGGTAATGGTTTTAAAATAGAGGGGGGTAGATTCAGATTAGATATAAGGAAAAAAAAAATTAACACTGAGGGTGGTGGAGCACTGTTCCAGGTTGCCCAGAGAGGCGGTGGATGCCCCATCCCTGGAAACATTCAAGACCAGGTTGGCCGGGGCTCTGAGCAACCTGATCTGGTTGGACATGTCCCTGCTCCTTGCAGGGGGGTTGGACTGGATGGGCTTTAAAAGGTCCCTTCCAGCCCAAACTGTTCAATGATTCTATGACTTTTCCATAATTTTGTTATCCACAACTACTCTACACCAACAAAATAACCATTTAACAGACAGAACAGTAGCTTGATTATTTAGTAATTTAATTCCACTAATTATGAGATGCACAAGGCATGCAGCGTTAGACCAAAATTTTGCTCCTTTCAAGAAAAATTGATTGATAGTCTCATCAAAAATAAATAAATAAAATACTGCACTTCTACAGATTCTAGGAAATGCATCTGTAGAAATGGTACCACATCTTGTTTCAGCACAAGGAAGTTCAGTCCACTCTCCTGTAGAACCAGGAGCCAAAGAAACCTGCTCCTGCTCAGTTTCTGGTTTTACCATGTAGCAGAATGTGACCTGGTCCCTCCTAAGTAACCCCCTTGGCTTTCACTCCTTCATGTTCTCCATTTTAAGATATTTACAGAGAATTTTAAAATACTCTTAGCCCCCATTAAACTAATAACTGACTCTACATCTTCTATACATTCCTCTCATTGGTCCATCTTTTACTGCCTTAGCAAAAAAAAAAAAAACCTCATCTTTGTGAGGAATATGAATTCATGCTATTTCTTTTCCTTCATTTTTTTTTTCTACTTCATTTCTCTTTCCCTGACATGGTTTTTTTTTTTTTCTTCACTTTAAGAAAAAAAACAAAACAAAACAAAACCAACCTCATTATATTACGCAGTTCTTCCCCACCTTGCACAACTTCATCTATTAATTGTCACAGGTTTTTTCATTAGTTCTCAACTGAGTTTCACCTAAATCCATCCAATTAATTATGTTTTCCATTTTTCTTTAGTCATTAGTCAAAGTAGCAAGTAAAATCAGGTGACACCAATGCCTCAAGCACCTCATTTGACAATTCCTTCTGATTTGATTAATTACTTTTTTTTCTTTTACAGTCAATTGTTATCGAGAACCACAAAGGTCTTGCATTCAAAGATTAAAAAATCATTTTTCAATTAGAAATTGAAGAAGCAAAAACATCAGCAGCCTTTCAGTTACAGCACACAGCCCACCAAAACTACAGTCTGATACTTACCCCACTACAATGAATAAATAGATGATACAATTTAAAAAAAAAAAATTTCATAATATCGCTCAACGATATAGCATTATTCAGCTGGACCGGTGACCTTGTCTCAACCAACTCTGTCTTGAAGTGCCTTGTTAACACCTACTACAGCTGGAAATGGTTTACCATGGTCTCCTACTGGACACTACTACCAGCCACAGATGGACAGATTTATTCTGGCACCACATAAGAACTAGAAACCTACTCAAAGGTACTCAGGAGAGGTTTATTTCAGTTATTACCCTGCTATTATCTCTCCGCAGCCTGTTAGAGATAACATATCAAACCTTGAGATATATCTGTACTGTTTTAGGCTGCAAAAAGTCTGTTTGAATTTTTACTTCCAAAGAAACAACACACCTCTCACTTCTTGCTGTCACTTGAGGAGTTGAAGAAGGTTTATTTGGATTCACGTACTCTCAATTGTTTCTCAACAGTCAAGCAGCTTTCTTGCTAGTTCTCTCCCTTGTACTTTTATTCAAAATAAAGTTATTCGGGTTGTGTTTTGGTTTGCCTTTTCAATCATACTTGTCTATTTGTTTTCATATATTGTTTTCTTTGGCCTGCATTTCCTTTTTTCATTCAAGTCAAATTTCAGTAACTAACTCATAATCTATTGCAATGAGAATAGATTTGTCAGGGTTACTCAGTTGAGGGCCTGTTATTTTCAAGACTATTCAAGTATTCTGTTGTGTTTAAAATTATGATTTGTCAGTATTCCATTTTTTATCAAACACATAATTCTTACCATTAGATCGCTTTTATATCTTCATAGAAACACAAGAAGAAACAGCAGTAAAACAAATGACAAACTTGATACTGAGTGATTGTCTGAACCATCTTTTTTTTATTTTTGTCATCTCTAAGACTTCAGGATCATGCAGGCACATGACATCTATGAAAACAACATTATGAAGTTTTCACTGTGGCCTCAATTCAATAAGAAAGTTAAGGTCATATTAAACTTTAACCTGTGAGTTTGTCTACTGAAAGGTACACATGATCAAATATTACTCAAAGTCAGATCTAGATTCTTACCTAAAGTTCATTTTCAGTTGATAGTTCCAGTTATCTACTTCAAAATAATTACCAGTGGCTCAGCAAGTTCATTAATTAAATCCTTTAACACTCAATAGGGTATGTCCTTCAGACATGCTGATTTGTGCTGTTTGCGTATACCATACATTCATTACCGGCTTTTTATCAACAAATTAGTAGAAAAATTCTACAACTTTCTCCCTCATTTTTTTCCTATAAATTTCTTGTTACGAAACAATTTAAGTCTTTTAAAAAGCAGCTCTTGACAAAAGAAAAAAAACCAAAACCCCCAAAACTTGGATAAGAATAATCTGAAAATTATTCCTTTCTGTAATCTACAAGAATGCATTCTGCCTTTCATGCTCTTCCTGAGGCTTGGTAAGCTAAATTTAAAAAAGACCCCAAAAGTAGGACTAATGATATAGTACACTAGTAGAATAAGAGCTGAGTGTTAATACATCAGAAACGTTTTCTAATAGGCTCTCTACTGCACCACAACATTACAATTTTACTGCCTTGTTTTTCTGCCAAACAAAACGTGTGTTAATTTTAGTAATTAAGCAATACATCATGCTCACCTATTTCACCGAAAGTCATTTGTGTAAGAGAATATGTTCTGGAGCTAAAATACACAAAGATTTTTTCCCTTGCTATAATGTGAAGTGTATCCTGTACCGTTTCATGATCAGACAGTACTGAACTCAACAAGCAAGTGCTATACCCTCACACCGATATTGTATTTCTTAAATTTTTCTTAAAAATTCAATGCAAAAGGTAGAGAAGTGGCAATTCCAGCTTTTGTAATAACATATCTTTGTTTCTATTCCAAACCCTTGCTATGTAAAAGTCTGATATTCCAGACAGAAGACAGAACCATTAACCCACTCCACATTTAATTACGTTGTTGCTCTACATGAACCTGTACAGCAGAGCACCTTCCATCTCCTTGAAGGCAGTAGAAGCTCTAAATTCTCAGCACTGCCCCTGCAAACTCAGGTTGTGAAGACAGCATCACCTCTAACACTTTCCCATCTACTAACATAGGATCCACCACTGAAAACAAGTCTGAAACGTATTTAAGTGTTATTCACACCTAGATTGACACTTCACTCATGAGATTTAAACACTGCTTAATAAAAAACAAACCCCAAAAAAAAACCCCCAAACAACCAAACAACCCCAACTTTAAATGCTCTTACTTGCCTCTCCATACCGTTTCTTATAACTACACAGTACCAGGATTCCAAAAGTACTTTCCACAGTGAAAGCAGAACAAAGGGAAAATTCATAGGACACTGTGGAAGGTAACACTCATTAACACAGCATTCAAGGCTGGATCAGAAGAGTAATGGAACAGGGAATCACTGACCCTATGGCTCTACTCTTTTTTGCTTATTTGCAGCTCATCCTTCAGTGCCTGAAGCCATTGACACAGCATTCAGAAACTCATTCATACTGCACTGTTCACAGTCACTGTAACGACTACCTCAAAAATTACATTTATAGAGCGGGTCTCAGTAGTGGGACTTGGATGTGCAGCAGAAATTTATGACAATTCGCCAGCTGTATTCAAGGCACAGACTTTTCAAAAATCATGTAGAGAGGTTCTTCAACTGTTATTATCAGAAAGAGACATGGAAGTCCCTCTGCTGTGGTTTGTTCTTATACAGAAACCAACAGTTTGTCTCAAGAGTATGGCAGCAGCTCTTCAGCTTTAAGTAGTTGGCGAAACAGTATTTGTAACATAGAGCAGCACTACCTTTCCTCATTTACACCTTCTGAGGATCATAACAAAAATTAAAAAAAAAAAATAAAAAATAAGTGCACTATATATAAAAATCGTAAAGAATTTTTTCACTTTTTCACTTACACATATCAAAGAGTTGGCAACCATGCACAGATCAGTACTACTCACATCATATAACAACATTTGGGAAGGGAAGAACACATAAAACTCAGCTATCAGAATACATTCCAAATCACAGAAGTCCCACAATGTTGTATAAGCTCTTCCTGAATATTCTGGTTTTACTGTACTTTTGAGAAATGGAAGATGCCTCTTTATAACTATAGCTTAATGGAAGCTATGCCAGCTTCAAAAGACACCAAACAACATTTAGTCAAGGCTATAAAATCTGTGCAAGGTTCAGCATGCTTGACATCATATCGGGGCAAAATATTCCAAACTACTTACATTTTGCTCTTTGAAAATTCTTGGATGAATAACGACACTTATCCTAGCAGACACACACAACAAATCTATGCAAATACACTTATCTTGATTACACTATTTTAAAAAATGTCTAAACCTTAAATCCACGTGAAACAAAAGAGTCTCCACAGTCCCCAGTAGTTTCAACTAAACTCCCTTATCCAACTTTGGTTACACTCATCCCTGTTGATCTGTCTTCTTCAGATCACAGATACATCCCCTATTGCATTCTTACATAATTTCTGTGATTAATACTCTCTTCTGCAAAATACTTCACTTTTTTTTTTTTCCACAGGGTCACAAAAATAATTTTTATAGATGTTCTAGTCCAGCAGATATAAAAAAGAACCTGCTATTCTGTCGTTAGGATGAAAATAGTCTATGTCTCAGCACCTTGGTATCTACGTACTTCATATTACTACTGGCTTTACTAACCCATAAGCTAACGCTGACAATATAGGGTATTTTTAAATCTTGGATCTGTTATGTAATGCAATATGATCTTGACTAAATGCTAATGCTAATATGTAAAATAAAGTAAATTCTAAAGTGAGTGATAAAAGAAAGAGAAAGTACAGTTGAAGTACTCAAAATAATCGAAGTGACCCTTCAATATAAACGTTAGAGTAGTGCCAGAAAATAATGAGCTACGGCAGATGAAGGAAGCAAGCAGATAGAATATGGATTACATAGTAGCAACTGTATTCAAGCCGAAAAGAAACCTTGATGCTAAAAAACCTGTTTCCCATCCAGTCTTTAAAAAAGGTGGAGGGGCATTGAAAACTCCAGTGTGGCGATAAGAGCTTTCAAGGAAATAAAAATGAGCAGAACAACTAGTACAAAAGTCAAAAATCCACTAAGTCAAGTTCTTCTCTTAAGGTTAAATTTAGGGAGCAAGGCACTAGCGTGCTTCTCAAGGGAGGAGACCTTTTAGAGTTTAAAATCCTTGTCCTCTATACAAGAAAAAGATTAGGGAAAAAAAAAACCAACAGATTAAATAAATTGCCAGATTAGACATAGACATTTCTCACAGTTTAAACAGGAATGTATTTGCAAAGATGAAACTAAAGATGCAGGCATTCTTAGCAGGGAAGAAAAATCAAAGTAGAATATTGCTTAATTTTTCTGCAGGAGAGAAATTTATCCCAGGGATATTCTGAAGATACCCAAGACTAGAGAAATGAGTACCCTATACAGTCCTATCGCAGGATGCAACAAATATTTTATTCCTACTTTTTAATTTATGTCCACATAAAATTTAAAGTATCTCTGGATGAGTGCAAGGAAAATCATACAATTGCAGAGAAGTCCCAAAATCTGACCGCACCCTGAAGAACCAAAGGCAAACTGAAGAAATGCCATCTGTCTAAAATCCTGCTTATCCTGCAGCTTCCTGACTGGCAGCAGGTCCAGTTATGGGTATACACAAATTGTTTAAACACATTAATACAGGCCACTTAAAACCAACTCAGAGTACATCATCTTTGGGACACCCATTTTCATTTGTCTCAGCAGGTACTCAGGCAGTGCGTCACCACTGACAGGTCACCAGCTGCAGGGCTCAGCAGAGATCATTCCTTCATACTCCCCCCTACAGATACTGGAAGGAGTACAGGGGCATTTTAGCCAGCCAGCAAAAGTCACCGGCTAATCTGAATTACAGGGCTTAGCGCAGACAAGCCAACTGTGACTCACCGACTAGCCTTCGCTGCTGTGATGAGGGTGGATCTCACCAACAGAACAAACAAAATAGTCAATGAACTCTTTTTGTTTTCAGACAATGCTTTTCATATCTAATTTCTCTTTATAATGTTATTAATTTGCTCTATTATTATTCTCACTAAAAATCAGTAATGTAGAAAACATGACAATTTACATGCTGCAGGAGCGCTGGACAACAGATATTTTCATAAAAACACAAAAGAACAATGCAGGCAGGCCAGTGACCTGATTTCTTATCAGACCATTAAATGTCACCTAACTGTGCCTCAACTGTCGATCTGGCGAATGGAGACAGCACATGTGCACCAAGCTGAAAGAGCAAGCAAAACGCTCCTGAAAAAATTAGAGACCTGCAGGAGTTTTCAGATACTGGTAGCTGGTATTTATTTTGGAGGGCAAAGTAAGTAGGGGAAGCTGACAGAAATTAAAATATATTTTGCTGTATGGTGGGTAAGTACCATGTATGGATACAAATCTTTTACTACTACACATCATTTATTAACTTTAACTCTCCAAAATATTTATAAGAAACTGATTCAAAAGTTGTCAAACAAGAACTCGATACAGTTGTACTGTGAAAAACAACGTACAGCTGCTTGCCTTACAATGGGCAGTGCCAGCCTGGAGTTCATTACCAAAGGAATGATCATACAAGTTTTTGCTCGCTAACAAGTCCTTACACACATATAACCCCCTTATTCTCATATAAACTGATGTGCAGATATACATACATATGAGCTAATTGTTTACAAACATAAATACAGAAGACTGTCACTATACACTTCAATGTATATTATAAAAAGATATCACAGAAAAAAGAAAAATTCCCTGACTAGCTAATACTTATATTCTGCTAGAAAAGAACAGGATGAGAAATCTTTAAATGTCTGCACTGTCAATAAAAAATCCAAACCAAAGTATTTGACTGTCAGAAGATTTTAATTCATGTAGAGATTTTTAAAAAGCTTTTGTGATCTATAGTTTCAAAAAGATCACAACAGTCTTGTGAAATCAAAAGAACAGTGATAAAACAGCACAGTAATTCACTAAAAATGCAAAAGGCCATGATTTACTTCTTATGCCTTCGAGGAATGAACTGAAGGAGTATGTATAAATACAAGTACATACACTTGTGTGCGTGTACATGCACGCATAGAGCACCAACACAATTTCTCTGCATTTTATACTTCAGTTACTGATCTTAGCAGTTCTGTTCCCAAGACAGACACACAAGCAGGCAAGCAATCTTTCCTTCAGCTGTTTGCTTCTTTCCCTTTCAAGCATGATGAGACAGGGAGAACAATGCAAGGCTCCGAAGCCGACGTTTTGCAATCAAGAAGCATAAACTTCTTGATTTAGGAGTTGAGATTTGGAACTCTTTCCTTTGTATACTTTATAACTTAATTACAGTATTGCTTTTTGCTCAGCATGACTTTGTTTTCTGCGGACTCAAGCATGTGAGGACCGCAAAAGCCAGTATTGCCTGCCGACAGTAAAAATACCTCTGCTTTCAAGAGCAGCTTTGCCCTCTGAAGCTATTCTGCACTTCTGAATTTATTCCCACAGGATCCCTCTTCACTGTAAAAAAAGGTTTATATTGTAACCCTGCGTGGGGCAGGATTTACCTTCTGGTAAGGATGATTTCCTCACACGGCTGCTATAGCCTGGCAAGTTCAAAGTATTGTGTTACCCAGAAATACTGCCCATGCACATCCACTGCAAAATTAAGAGGCAGATCAAATCAGCCCAGAACATACCACGCTCACCACGCAGCAAAAAGCAGTCTCTTCAGGAAGAAACACCAGTGATGCTTTGAGGACATACTGTAAGGGCACCTCTCTCACTAGGAAATCTTGTGTAGATAGGAAAGTAACCTATCACTGTGAAATCGTGAGTCAAACATTTAAGATGATCTGTTAAGCACTAAATGGAAAACCTCATGAAAACATCACTAACAAATGGAGACGAGAATAATTAAAAAACCACTTTAGTTGTACTACATCGGATTTCAGTGTGTACTCCAGCCATTATTTGTCATCACATTAAGAGAAGACAGTTGTTATAAACATTGTCTAAAGACAGACATAAAGCTGGGAAGGCAGCTACAGGAGACAGGAAAGGTGGAAAATAAACACAATTTCATCGCTGGAAAAGGGGAAAAAAGAAAATCTATAGCAGATGACTATATGAAATTGATTCCTCCACCCCACAAAGCCTTGAGAAATATTCCTTTTACATTTCAAAAAGGACAATCTTGTACTTAGTATGTTAAGCACACAAAGCTGAGAGTCGAGTGAGGAATGCCAGGAAAGAGTTTTCCAGTTTGCTAAGCTGATACGCCAACAGAAACACAAGGCTGTGGTTAGGTTCAACTAGCTATCACACCAATTATTCACTCCTGTTAAAGCTGTTTTTCAGGCTTTGCTGGGAGTCCAAATTGCAATACATAAATTAAGATTACTTCAAAATAACCACGAACACACTTCCTAACTTCTCTTTTTAATGGGACTTCAAAACATCCGCACATCAGGGGCAATCCTGTGCTCATTCTCACAGCCTTGCTCAGACACAGACAGATAGAGAGTTTGAGACACCGAGGCACGTCACATAGAATCAGCCTGAACTTCTCAGCAAGCACAGAACTTTGTTCTCGGACTTCCTACAGTTTTGTAATTTAAAATCTACAAAAATCCAGAGAACTGATTGAGACCTGTGATGAAGGCCTGCTCCTCAACCCTGGAGTCAGGCATGAACACAGCCACATCTCTGTATTTAAGCACCCAGATACACTGATTTTTCAGCACAGATTGTCCACACCTAGCAGTCCTATAAAACCACAAGCAAAATTAGTATTCAAACCTTGCTCTGTAAACCTGCAATCTATCTGTTTCAAGATCATTTAAGGAAGCACGTACTCTGTTTTTTTCCTCCTGTTTGGATAGCAATTTTGATTTAAACACTCTGACAAGTTACTCATTTGAGGCCAGTTTTAAAGAAAAGAAATGTTTTTATCCAGTGATAAAAGTTTTATTAGGCTTGTGATTTATAACAAATTATTTAAATAAGGCCAGGTTACAGATGACAGATTGCTTAAATCCATGCAGCCCAGAGCTGCATAAAACAGAATAACTTGAGCACCATGCCCTTGAAAACATGATTTGTGATGATTTAATCTTTCCACAAATGGGCATAGAAAGAAAACAGAACTGTTATGCCTGGAAAATAAAATTGTCAGCACAAATACTATAGCCCGAGTCATTTTCTAAATGGCCGTATTACTTCCCAATAACATATTACTTCCCATTTGCTCTGTATGTAGACAGAAAGTAGCGAGCAAATGCATTGAACACCAAAATGAAATTGAGTTTTATTCTTCAATACTGGGTTTATTTAGGAAAAGAACCTAAACAATTTGAAGTTTTTCAAAGAGTACATAAAAACAGATTAGGAGCTCCAGATCATAAAACACTCAATCCCAACTAACTGCTACCTCTTTTAACGTAACATAGACAGCAGCCACATACTGATATACAGTCACATTTGGAGCAACTGACAGTGACATCACTTCATATGAGAAAACGCTGTCAGTACAGAAATTATTCAAAAGATGAAATTTATATGATATATTAGATATATCTAATTGCTGCTGTTATCAGAACTCATGAATAAAAGTGATGTCAGAATCTACAGATTCAGTAACATTCAGGATTGTTTATCAAAAAATGCCATTATTGACTAAAGCTAGAGAATTTTGTACACTGACACTCAACCAACTGCTAAAGATTGGCAGTGTTCAGAGATCAGCCCCTGCCATCTGCACATGAATATGTATCAAGTGTTCATTTGATTAGGAAATAAGAAGTTACAGTGATTATAACTAAAACATACAGAGCATCATTTAAAGAAAGACTGAAGAAGGTATTTCAGCCCACAGGACTTCTGAATTCCTGTAGCAGATACAATGATACCATCAGCACACACACTGACCCTCCAGATATCCTGCAGCACATCACTTCTAATCAAGGCTTAAAAAAAAAAAAAAAAAAAAAAGTCAAATCAGGATAGACAGGCTGAGACACTGGCGCTGCCAACATAAAAGATTAACGCCAGTGAATCTGTCTGAAGGCAAAAACTCCATCCAGCTTCCAGGAAAAGTTGTAACCTGACCCACTATCTTTGCCTAAAAATCCAAAGGCAAACTGCAAAATGATTCTCTCTCTTAGTATTTTGAGATCATACAGTGAATGTTGCTGCCACATACACCTCACAGAGAGCCCTTACCTGAGCTTTCAGACTATCTCACTCATTAATTTCCCATGACTAAGTCTCTGCTGGGCTGTAACACTGTATCCCCTTGGGTTTAACAAAAAAAAAAAAAGCGCTTCCTGTTTATTACTATTTGACAGACCTACACTTGGAAGCACCACTGATTACATCACTTTTGTCACCCTGCAATGGCCTAAGCACACCCCTGCACAGTCCTTCAGCCCCAGTCTGGATTTCCTTGATACTACAGAGTATCTCAGTTGAAACTGGAACCACTTAGAGCACACAGGACCCTCCTCCCACAACACTGAACTGTGGATCAAGGTACACTGGACAGCACCTAAATCAAAGCCCTTCTCTGCTGCATGCTACCTCCAACTCTCCTTCCACGTGCAGAATTCAATGGATAATATAAAACAACTTCTCATTCTCTACTATTTTATGTTATGACTTTATCATAACACAAAATCGATAGGTGAAAGAAAAAAAAGAAATAGAAAAAAGACCCCAGGCAACTACGTGAAGTCATGAAGAAAACGAAGCTCAGGAAAATGAGGGGAGAAAAAAGCCTCAGGTATCCACTAAATAAGCCATTACTTAGCAAATTATAATAGTATTTCTCTACAGTGATCGTGGCTTTTAAAGATACTCACTATTACTCTGCTCTTGGCTACACTCCATGCATTGGACACAATATTATAATCCACCCTTGGCTGCATCCACAATTACAGGAATGGAGCATCCAACCAAGGTATGACATGAACAGTCACTGCTCTTGTGGATGGAAGCAATGCAAGGAATAAGGGTTATGAGCTTAAATCAAACTCCCAGGATTATACTAATATTGCAATACTATCCCATCGGAAAATTTATACTCATCTGAAAGAAAATTGGCTTGGTTGATGGAAGACATAGTAAGACTTTAGAAGCATCACCCAGCTTCATCCCTTACATTTCATTCTGTTTCTCCAGAGTAAGCCAAGAAAGAAAAGAACAAACAAAAGTGCAAAACCAGAAGTTGCACAGCACAGTGCATGGAGCACTGGAGTTACAACATTTGTAGCATCCGTGGCAACTTCCTTGGCATTACTTCAAATTGCCCTGGCCCCAGAGACATTCCCTTTCTTTTAAGAAAAACCATAATTGCCATTAGACACAGGTGGTGAATAACAGCTGACACTATGCAAACAATCTACTGTTTAAACTAAGACACATTTCAGCATTTATTTATATGATGTAAGATGGTAGAGAAGGTTACATACAGCATATAATTTGGAATTTTTCATCTTCAGACATGTTTGAAACGTAAATAAGTAGACTGGATCCAGGAAAAGGTAAGGTAGGCAACACAAAAAGCAAGAATTCTAAACCTACACTTAATTATCAATTTCTAAACTGGACTATATACGGAAATTATTTGTGATTCACTGCATATTTTAACCTAAAATAGAGATACTGTATAGCAACTTACACAGTGGAAAAAATCCTTTAACAAAAAGTCAAAGAATTCTCTTTTTAAAGTATATTTTAGACGGGTTTCTGAACTATATCATCAGATAAAGGTAATATGCTTTTTACAAATCTGTAGGATGGTTAAGTTAAATTTTCATATGAATTTTTAAAAGCTCTCACTGATTTTTATTTGCTAAACACATTCCACTACTAAAGCCTGTTCAGCTGTAATCAGTGACCTTAAGTCAGATATACTCCAACTTTGTTTTGCAAATCACATTACATAAAGCAAGGATAAGACTATGTCATCATGAAAAAACATATAAGATTGATAAAACACTTGTAGATTAGAAGCTCAAAAATTATCCCTGAACCAAAGCTATTAATAGGATTAAATTTAAACATCTCTGACAAGTTGCAAGCAAAGCAAATTCTAGCAAATTCCTAAATAAATTCTCCACCTATAACAAACATAACACTACATATAACATTATTTCAACATAGTACATATTTAATTAAGGATCCTATGGTTAACCTGGATGCAGCAATGCAAAGGCTAACGAAGTTTTACTAGATGCCACGCATCATCACTTTTCCCCAAGGTCTAACCACTAAAGCAAGCGACTCCCATGAGTTCCCGGGAAATGAAAGGCATCCTGCAGTATTTATGTGGATCTAGAAGGCTGTTATCAGATTCCACTTACACTAGATAAAACCCACTTACATCCCCATCTTCAGCTCCATTACAGTAATGATCTCTACGAAATCAGCAAGCATCACTTCTACCACCACCACAGCTGCATTTCACATAGATATTCTCTACAATCGTAAGCAAATCCACTCACACTGGAATGAAGTGTAACATTGCCAGTCAGGCATAGGCAATATGCTTTATCTTACTCTGGTTCCCAATAGTTATCTCATGTCTCCCACTAAAAACCAGTATTTGGCTTTGTCATAATTTGGACGTGGTCACCCCTGCAATGGATGAACAGGTTGAGGTCTTGGTGAGGTCATTTATCATTGTAAAACACATTCAGTCTGACCTGGCATAGAAGCAGGAAGACACGCAGTGAGCTAATTAGGAGATAAGGTACGGTCCCCTCCTTCCACTAAAGTTGGTTTTGATCTTTTAAAACAGGTGAAAATTATCTTTACTGAAACTCTAAACTACTGTTCATATTCTTTGGTAAATTTATTTTCCTGAAATATCACCCTGGTTCTAGTGCTCATTTTTCAGTCCGTAACTGCTCTCTTCCCCTCTCCCTGTTTGAAACCATTTTTCAGCTCATATGCATGTCCCATCTTTAATTTTTTCCCTCCTTTCCTTTCTTGGTTAAAACCTCCCTTCGCTGAGATGACAGACGACAACTTATACTGACTGATGACTCGAGACCAATTCCCGCAGTAATCCACAATTTCTGGATGGGGTTGCTACAGGGACCTTGCATTTTGTGCTCGGCAATAGACTGCTATTACTGGCTTTGGACACCATGCTATTCCAGTTAAACACAACTATGATGGCATTCCAGTGATGTCATGCCTGGGAAACACTTGACTAAATAAGGGAAGATATTATAGAATCCTAGAATCATTTAGGCTGGAAAAGACCTTTAAGATCATCGAGTCCAACCATTAACCTGGCACAGCCCAGTCCA
Organism: Tetrax tetrax; assembly: GCA_009806455.1. NCBI lineage: Eukaryota > Metazoa > Chordata > Aves > Otidiformes > Otididae > Tetrax > Tetrax tetrax. The sequence goes on from WHYT01016970.1 coordinate 387,906, forward strand.
CCACTAAACCATGTCCCTAAGCGCCACATCTACACCTCTTTTAAATACCTCCAGGAATGGTGACTCCACCATTTCCCTGGGCAGCCTGGTCCAGTGCTTTTAACCCTTTCAGGGAATAAATTCTACCTAATATCCAATCTAAACCTCCCCTGGTACAACTTGAGGCCATTTCCTCTTGTTCTATAGCTAGTTACTTGGGAAGAGAGACTGACACCCAGCTCACTATAACCTCCTTTTGGGTAGCTGGAGAGAGCAATAAGGTCTATTGCTTCTAAACCATCTCTAAAAAACAATTCCATTGTTAAAAGGGCCAAATGTAGCATTGGCTGTACAAAAGGGCAACCATTATAGACTCAAAACCTGCACTGCTACTCTATAGCCTTTGATGCAGTAATTTCTATGTCATCATCACTTCATCAGCACCTTCTTGCCAGGTTAGGATTTGAATAAATCCCTCCTTTCCAAATGAGGAGAAAAACCTATCAGGTATTCTTTCATTTGGTAAGCTTTATAATTATTAAACATTTATACTTATCAAAAAGAGATCCAAAAAAGGATATTACTTATTTGCATATTACAGGTGTGCCTGCTTCAAACACAGGTTCAAGTTTGTAACCATTCACTTTCCTATCAAGTACTACAGAGGGTAAAAGCCTGATGCACTCATTTAGACAGTTACATTTTGCCTTTCTTAAGGCTGATGCTAGAATTCTATCATATTATTTAAGAGGTGCATTGCCTTTTCATGTCTAGAAGCATATTGTAATACTACCCTCACATAAAAAAAAAAAATTTAAAATATACTAATAAAATTCAGGTTGTCCTACAGAATTGTAGTCTTGCTACTGTTTCTTGAATTTCGTTAGATCACAGTACTGTATTCACTTTCACGAAAACCAGTATTTCATTATAACAAGTTATATCTGGACAAACTTCATGTGCACACGTAATAACCAAAAGCACAATTCCTAAGTGCAAAAACAAACATCTTGAGTTTTTTTTAATTCTATAGAGCATGTACATGCAAAGTAAAATACAACAAATCAGTACCAAGTACAATCACTTCTGAGGGTTTCCACAGAACGGGGCAGGAAGGCAGTGATGCGACTGTGATACAGCCCCTAGATCTAAATACAGTGAAGCCCAGCTCCAAGGAAATACACAAGGGGACCCACTCCTGACCCAAGCTCCCTCCAACATCTCTGCAGGAATGCCATCTGATCTAAGTTCTCCCCTCCCCAGCTGTATTCACTTCTCTAGGAAATAATTACTTTTAAAACAACAACAACAACAAACCACTAAAAAACCAAAACAAAACAAAACAAAAATCACACCAAAACCATACACATCACCTAATCTCTATGTTTTTCCTTTTCGGATTAGAAGCAACCTAAACCTGCAGTGGAGAGAGTAAATATTTACTTTTTAAACCAAAACAGTTAGAAAACGATAATTCATTCTTGTCACACAAAGGAAAAACATGGATACCATTTTCAAATATATTATGAAGAGATTACATGTATGTCCATAGTCCAATGTTAGACAGACGTTTGTTCAGAGAGGCTTGGACTACTAATATACTAAAATCAGTATTTAACTGCAAAAATGCAGCTGACCTCCTGTTAAGGCACAGAAAGACCATGCAAAGCCAAGAGAAATGTAGCCCAACTGGAAAAACATTAGGACACATGCACTCAGGAAAATCCAGGATATGAGATACTTAGTAGAGACTAGCAAAATACAGAATCAGCATTTTATAACAGTGAATTCTTCGGTTAAGTAAACTTCAGAGTCTCATGGTAGATTTTGCACTTATCTCACCTACTTTACCAGCTATTGAGTCAAATCAAACTTCCCTCAGCAGGGAAGAGGCTCATCCAGCAGAGAAAGAACTGCAAAAACTACAGGAGTTGACGTAAAGACATTAATGACAACAATATGGGATGCTAATTAAAGAAAAGATACTCTACCCTGGTTTCACCTGACTATTTTCTGTAACAAAACACTAATTGTATCTCTTACAACTCAAGAGCACGCAGATACCCATACCCAAGCTCCTTATTACCAAGACAACAGCAAAGGTTTTTCATCCCTTCCCACAGAACTCCTAACAGACTACTAACCCTGAGCAAGACTGTTGGGTGAACAAAGACAAGACCTCTTCATTTACCACAGTAAGGCAGAATGAGACATGAAAATCTCTTGCCAGTTCATATCAAATACTCTGCAGGTTATCAGTTCCCTTAACCGAGCAATGCCCTGGATGTCATCTGAAATAATTAAAAACCTTGGTTAATACATAAGCTCCCCTGACGGGTAGCTGGGGTGTGAGGGGAAGCTGATGGGAGTCTTTCCCTCGAGCTAAGTATAACCTGAATGAGACTCCTAACGCGCTGAAGTGCTATAAGTTTTTTTATTAACTAACAATGTTATTATTAACAAAACTGTGATTAACATACATATGTTAATAATCACTACAAAATAATCTTTATTTCAAAAGTACTTTTCATTTGCTGTATCCGTAGAATTAAATTACCACAGCTTTACCAATCACTGGCCATCTGTCAAAATGGGGTTTCTGTAACCAGACTTGCAGACGGATCAGAATCCCAAGGACACCCTCGTGTATCAAATCTATACCACTACCACAAATAGCCACGCTACAGCGGCATATTCCTTGCGGATGAAAACAAACAGAACTGAACAACAGATTTATTGCAGGAATCACTGATTTTGTGATCATATAAAAAGACAGACATATCAGAACTGCCTCTGCGAAAACTCAGCTCACATGAGCAATAACTGTTAAAACAGGGAGTGACTTGTATTGTACTAGAAAAGCTAGAATTACAGAAGAAAAAAATATGATGCATGGTAAGCTTCTGAAGGCATTCTTCCTGTATTATATATGAAGCTGTCTCTCTCAGTACAACCATTCTGAGTAGGATTTCTGAGATGAAGGGATTTTTATTTAGCTCCTTTCCCATACTGCCTATGTTATCCAGCCTCCTCTCCCCCATGGCTACCGCATCAGTGAAAGGTGCATCAGTTACACACACTTCCTAATTTTTTTTTTTTTTGCCTTCCTTCTGGATACTTGCCAACAGCACAATATCTAACTTCGGCATTTGCTATGAATTCTATTCAAACTTTTTTTTTTTTGTAAGGTATTTGCTTACTTTCAGATATACCCGCTCACGTATTAAACAACTTCCAAAACTGCCACAAGCTCATTTTCCTCCTCCCTCATTTTTGCAAAAAACTCCCTGCACAAATCAGAAAATCTAAGTTTTGCACTTTTTCCTGAAGCACATATGCTCCATTTTTTTACAGTGCTAGAATTTTGGGGACTTCATTTGTAGGGTAACTAAATTGACTGAAAGGAGAAAACTAATTAGTACATCTTAGATATAAATTTAATATTGCAAAACTCAAGTAAGGTAGGACCTTCTCGAGTTTATATAGCCAAATCCTCTGAATTCAGAAAGGTCTAGTTCAAACTTATATTTATTTATGTATGAGAGACTGATAGTTATCAACATGATTTCTAGCAACCCCTTATTTAAAAAAACCCCACAACCACAAAGTTCATGAGCCAGTTCTATAAGATGTCGCATGACTCCCACAGCATTCTCCTACAAAGACATGGTGTATGATTTAGAAAACTAAGTACAACTGCTCATTTTTTACGGTGCACAGAACTGGAAAAAAAAAAAATGTATCATTGCTTTGATTTTTAATTGAAAGCTCAACAGCTACTACAATACCTCTGTTCTCTCACAATTCAGTTATTCACTAGATTTCCTATCCAGTAGAATTCCACAGTTTACATTATTGTGCTCAATTTCCTTTTGAGAAGTTCCTTCAAAGGCCTGCCTACATCAGCCTCTCATTTTTCTGAAAGCAAAACAGCATTTAACTATGCATGTAACCAGTGAGATTTCTGACCCTCTGCCCTTGCCCCACATCAATGATTTAATTGTTTAGGATAAAAAAAAAAAATTAAGCAGTATTTTCTCAAAATAAGCTCTGAAGAACATAAGGCTAGGACCATCTATTAGCTAATTATTTCTACTGGTATGTTAAAATATTGAAAGATGTACACTAATCAGCTAGTTTTGTCCCTAGAAATCAGTGAAATACACACAAAACCCCTTCAGCAGTCAATTTAAATCCACATGTTGAAACAAACAGCCCAGTACTGATGTTTGGCACGTGTATCAATACCATTACAGTAACAAGTTCCCTCTGTATAGTCAATACACATGCACACAGTTTCTGACTTGAATACTGATAAAAGGTTATGCTTTTTGCATGCTCCAAACTTTCAAGTATTCAAAAAGTATCTGGACAAACCTATGAGGGTAAGATGTCCACGCAGTTCCCTTAAGCACAAAATAAATCATCTTCGATCGTAGTTGTTCTTGACTTAGAGATTACTAAAAAAGAGTCTCCGAGTGCTCCTTCGTTCTTATATCCTTCTCTGACAAATAAGGAAGAAAATCAGTATACAAATAAAATAGTACGAATACAGGGTATTAATCTGCTTCTACACAGCCATCTAACTCCTGCCATAGGTATATTCCACAGCAATTATAGTATTTGTTGTCCAAGTTATCCAATACTGAAGTCCACTGCTCCTAGCCAACTGCATCCTGGGCTGCACCTGGAGTACTGTGTCCAGTCTGGAGCCCCCAACATAAGGACATGGACCAGTTGGAGAAGGTCCAGAGGAGGACCACAAAGATGATCAGAGAGCTGGAGCACCTCTCCTATGAGGACAGGCTGAGATAGCTGGGGCTGTTCAGCCTGGAGAAGAGGAGGCTCCAGGGAGACCTGATAGCGGTCTTCCAGTACCTCAGTGGGAACTTGTAAGAAAGATGGGGAGAAACTCTTCAGCAGTCTGTTGTGACAGGACAAGGGGTAATGGTTTTAAAACAGAAGGAAGCAGATTCAGACTCGATACAAGGAAAGCATTTTTTACAGTGAGGGCGGTTGAAAACTGGAACAGGTTGCCCAGAGAGGTGGTGGATGCCCCATCCCTGGAAACATTCCAGGCCAGGTTGGACTGGGCTCTGAGCAACCTGATCTAGTCAGGGATGTCCCTGCTCCTTGCAGGGGGGTTGGACTGGATGGCCTTTGAAGGTCCCTTCCAACCCAAACCCTTCTACGAGTCTACTTAACTGCTGTATGACATTCTCCTAGGACTCCAAGTTGGCCTGAGCTAAAGCTGAATTTTCCAGTGAATTTATCCTACAACAAGCTGCCAAAAACAACTCAGGAGTTTTTAAAACTCAAAAGACAAGCCTTATCAAAACATCTGTGATAACCAACCAGTTGAGAAAAGAAAATCCAGTGTGATTGATCCAACAAAAGACAGAGCTTTTCCCCTCCCCACTGGTTCCCCACCAGTGGATCCTCCTGGGCTCAGCTTGAGCCAAGTCAGCCTGTAAACTAGCTTCTAGTATTTAGAGTACTTGCCATTGTCTCCGGGGCCTTGATAGCTTGATAGCTCTCTCTGCTTCTCACTGCACCTTCTGACATCTCATGTGAGCTGTGACGTTCTGCAGCAGTCACACTATCTCTGTAAATTCATCTCCCATTTGCCCCAAGGAAAGAAGTTGTGTCCCTTCTTCAGTTGGTACCTCTGATCCATACACACTTACAAAGGAATGTGAGCATACAACAGAGTGTAAAACGGAAAGAAAACTGTAAGAGTCTTTCAAGGACAATTCGGGATTATCACACGCATCATTCTACCTCAAGGAAAGACAACAACCGAAAAGGCACTTGACCACAGCTACCATGCCTACCTGGCCAGTTCTGCTGTTAAAGTTAAACCACACTAATTTAAACACCACCACTTCAGGACATATGTAAAGATCATGGTTACCTTTTCAACCCCACAAGAATAAGAAGACCCCACAACACTAAGAAAAAATACTACAGAGTGTTCCAGTAGAGGCTCATCTCAATGCACTGATGAAGGCACCACAATATTTCTGAATATAGCCTGAAACCGTAAATAATAAGTTAAACTACTACTAAGTTAAAGACCAAGTCTTTCTTGTAACAGGGCTTATTACAATAAGAAAAAGGACAAAATGAATCTGAACCTGTCACAATCCTAAGAAATGGCTCTTTTCTCAAATACCAGCACAGGAAGTTGAATTTGGGACAGTACATCAAAAGCAAGCAGCACAAATCAAAGAGAAACTACTTATTAAAGACATTCACTAAGATGGTAGAAGCTTCTACAATGCCAATAGGTGAGCAGTTAAATAAATGTTGTGGGAGCTGATATCTGAACCCAGAGACCACATCACATTTTTAGCAAAGAAACACTAAGCAAAAGAGACTGTTCCATATGCAGCAGCCAACAACACATCTGAGTGCAAAGCTAAGAAGCAAGAGCAGTCCTAAATCTAAGGGCCAAAATTACCTGTTGTACCTGCCATAGGCCATTAAATTTTATCTAGTAACAATTTCCGCCTCTGAAAAGCTAAAGCGAAAACTTTAGTTTCAATTTAAACATTTCAAAGGGTGGCTACAGTGACGTTCCCAAAAGGTTGTTTTTTCTAAAGATTAATCATCTTCATTGCCAAAAGCATATGCCTCCCCTCCTAAGTGAGTTACCCAGCATCTGGTTTAGTGATTGATTCCTACTTTGTATCTCCCTCCAAATGAACACATACATTACTACCTGCTGTTTTCCAATACAGCAAAGGCATTTCTCATTTCTGTTTCTGATAAGCATTAAGTCTCTAATTGCCAATCTTTTACTCATTTCTATGGATCTTTTCTACAGTTACTTAGTTTCTCAACAACTTTGTCTGCAAGCAGACATGGTCACGGCTGTATTTCAGAGTCCAACTTCATTAACCCATAGGCAAAGCAAAAGTCACCTAGTCCATCATTCACATCTCACCTCACTCTCTCTGCTGGTGCTATATGCTTTGCCATCTCTTGCTAATATGCGAGAACGACAATGCACAGGCAATTCAGAATCACAGATGTCATAGAAGGCAGCCTCCTTACAGAACCGTTATTTTAGACACTAGTGACTGGTAAGGCCTCAAAACTGTAATTCAGATAAACACTAGTACAACTAGACGCATCAGAGTATCTCAAAGTCACCTATATGGGCCTGAAGAAGTTAGCAGCAGCATCTGGAGGACGCTAAACAAAAACAAAGCTCACATAAACATAGTTTAAGTAGTAGCTGGCCCTGCTAAGATTTCTGGAGTAAGAACACAAATCTTCTGAACGTCAGCACAGTCTGGGGTACCATCTGCTAGAGCTCACCTGTTTCACTTAACACCTCTTACGTGTAGTTGACAGGAACAGAAATTGTATTTTGAGAGAAACAAGCAGCGCATTAAATATAATTCCAATTCCCTGGCTTCCAGCACTGTCAAATACACCATAATATACACGTCAGAAACAAAGAGGCTGCAATATCCGCATACCAGAAAATTGCCATCAGGATAATCTGCTGTTTCATCATACCATAAAACCACTACCACTTCTCTGCTTTAAAAAATACGTGAAACACTTGGGAATGTATACTACCTTTTTTTTTTTTTTTTTTTTTTTTTTTTTTTTTTT
>WHYT01016970.1:396895-425836 GCA_009806455.1 Tetrax tetrax
TCTTTTTTTTTTTTTTTTTTTTTTTTTGGCAGAACACAAAGATCTTGCGACTAAACAGCATGAAACACCGGCCACCTAGGAGACTTAAATAAAAATTCCCTCACAGAAGCAGCTGCCAGGATTCATTTCACCTTGATGATACTGGACTCTAATAAAGCTTCATTCAAACAAATCACAGAAGATGCATGTATCTTTTACAAATACAGAAACAAACATACCGTGACCGCAACCTTCAGGTTTCTGCTTACTTTTACCAACAGAGCAATGTGGCTAATGCTGGAGAAGTCTGAAAGTGCACTAAGCTTTCATGGCTCTAGCAGTGCTCCATTGCTTCACCCCTCCTCCCGCTACTCCCTGATCTTTTTCAGAACAGTCTTGTAAGAGATAAAAGCTCCTGGGTTTAGAAGCAAGATGTTTCGCAGACTGTAAAAATCTCAGAAGAGATATTCCACGGTTGTTACTAAAGTCTTACTGTATAACAAGGAGAAGAATAACTGATGAGTCCAAATAATTGCTGATACAGGGAACTTCTAAATAACTTTGCTTCACGTAGAGCTCCTCCACTTTGTATCAACACCCAACAGATTTACAGCTCCAATTTACCCCCAGGCAATTCTTTCGCCTAAACCTTTAACCTTTAAAGAAATTCCAAAAGAGATGTCAAACTGGAATAGCAGTCTATTTTTTCTTATTTTTCTTCATTACCAACCCTGTCATTTCCTGTTTCATAATGCATGGGGTTATTTTATTACGCTGAGTATGCAGCCTTGAGAAAGAATGGAACCACTTTACATGCACCCTCTTACCTGCCGCTAATAGCTGTATGTCCCGATACAGCAGCACAGGGTTTCTAGGAATACTGCACATTGGGCAAGCTCTGTTTTGACACTTTAATCCCTGACAACCCATGTCTACAAAATTCAGGGAATAAAGTACTCTTGAAATTACAATTATGTGGTTTTGGTTTGGTTTGGTTTTTTTTTAAAAAAAGGAAAATCCCACCCTTTATTTCCATGAAGGCTAAGCATCTCTAGCAGTGAAATAAAACAATTTTAACTGCGAAAGGGAAGGCAAAAAGTTTGGGAGACACAAGTGCCAAATTTAAGCGACCTTACCTAATGGAGCTGGACTAAGAGTGATTTAGTAATTACTCTGATAAGAAGATCAGTAAAATAAACAGATTTTTTTTTTTTCAGGTTCCTGCCATTATTCCTACTACTACATGAGGAGAGATCTATGATAAGCAGCAGAAATACAGCATTAAGTGGTGTCTCTTGTAGTTGTGGCCAAAACCCAGACAATATGTCTGTATATACAAAAATATAATGTAGATGCCAAGTTAGCAGGGTTGTTTGGAAGACAAATACAATTTTGTAGCTGCTTCTGATTCTTCTTTATACACTTGGAAAGACACTAAAATGAGCTACTTCTGTCTTTCTTCTGTCCTTACCAAAATGGTTTCAGACATCATGCTAATTTGGTGATCAGGGTCAATGTTGTAGAGTAGTACCATGTTGTACAATCTTGTCTTGCACAAGTCTGCACCTTTGCTACCTGGCATAAATTTTTTCCATACAATACTTCAAGTCATCCACCACTCCTTTGGGTAGGCCAGTCCAGTAAAGCTGGGCATGGGAGTCTGTTCACATCTTTACCATCCCACCTACTAGTTTTCTCACCAAGCTCTCTACCAGGCTGAAAACTGCATGCAGTCCTTTTATCAAGGAGTCCAGCTAATCTACAATTACCATCCCTTACCACAGGTTTTCATGAAAACATCAGTAAAAGGAAATCTGTCCACAGTTGGCAGCTTACATAGATACTCTGGGGATTCATCTCTAACTTCAGGCTCTTCTTGTACCTCCTCAGCCATTTAATATATTTTCAGCCAGTGCTACCACTACAGAGCACTTTACTGTATTAACAAAAATGAAAAGAAAAACTAGTAGGCAGTCTAACAGGTGAAATAACTTGTCATTTATATCTACCCACAACTACAACATCATCAGGTAACTGTAGAAACCATAGCATAGCTAACACTGAGCTTAAAAAATTAGTGTAATATAGAATCATAGAACTGTTAGGGTTGGAAGGGACCTTCAAAGCCCATCCAGTCCAACCCCCCTGCAAGGAGCAGAGACATCTCCAACCAGATCACGCTGCTCAGAGCCTCATCCACCCTGGCCTGGAATGTTTCCAGGGATGGGGCATCCACCACCTCTCTGGGCAACCTGTTCCAGTGTTTGACCACCTCAGTGTTAAAAATTTTTTCCTTATATCTAATCTGAATCTACCTCCCTCTATTTTAAAACCATTACCCCTTGTCCTATTACAACAGGCCCTGATGAACAGCCTCTCCCCATCTTTCTTGCAGGCCCCCTTGAGGTACTGGAAGACCACTATTAGGTCTCCCTGGAGCCTCCTCTTCTCCAGGCTGAACAGCCCCAACTCTCTCAGCCTGGCCTCATAGGAGAGGTGCTCCAGCCCTCTGATCATCTTTGTGGTCCTCCTTTGGACCTTTTCCAACTGGTCCATGTCCTTATGTTGGGGGCTCCAGAACTGGACGCAGTACTCCAGGTGGGGTCTCACCAGGGCAGAGTAGAGGGGCAGAATCCCTCCCTCGACCTGCTGGCCACGCTCCTCTTGATGCAGCCCAGGATGACGTTGGCCTTCTGGGCCGCAAGGGCGCATTGCCCACTCATGTTGAGCCTCTTGTCCACCATCACTCCCAAGTCCTTCTCCTCAGGGCTGCTGTCAATCCATTCTCCGCCCAGCCTGCATTTGTGCCTGGGATTGCCACGGCAATATCAAGCATGTATGGAAGTCTACAGACTTTAGGTTCCTACTTCACCCAAAAGCTTTATTAAGGCCAACTGCTAACCCGAAACATTCTTAAGAAAACTGCATAGAGTGCACATGTGTATCGAGATATGAACACATCTGTGTCCTGAAAAATATTTTTTTTAAATACTGGTTATTAAATCTTTTATTATAATAAAGATGAAAAAGCTGCATTTATCATCACTGTGTCAACACAGGCTTGTAAAACCAAACTCCGGCTTTGTGATTATCAAGCAGCACAGATGATAACTGGTAAACACAGAAGTTTCAGACACCAAAATAAGCATATGGATAGTCAAGATGCTGCTGCTGCTTAAAGAAAACAATCTCACAAAACCTACTTGTGCAGTCAATATGTTTTGAGTAATACATTACATTGTCATAGGGAAAACAGTTATAAAACCCTAATCCTTTAAACAGAACCAAGTATAGCACTTAATATCCCAAGCAGTTTAAACATTAGAATTTCCTGTATTCATGGAGCAGTAGGTAACGCGTGCTAGTGACCGAGACTCACAGGTTTATCTCCCAGTAGAAAAATCAAAATTTTATAATAGTTTTGGACCTTCTTTTTTATATAGATACTTTATCATTTACGCAATATTTAATATAAAAATCTCTTCATTCACCTCACTTCTCAAGCTCCAGGTCCAAATAAAAGCAGCTGTTCAAAGTTTAGATCTCTTCAAGAGACAGCTCTGAAACTCACAGGGTAAATTAGCTATTTACCTAAGGAGAGGGAAATAACTTCAGGAAGCCTCTCCTGAAGCAGTATTCCAGGCAGTTTTCTTTTACCAAATAAGAGGTAAATATGACAATGTAACCTCTTCCAGAGCTTAGAGTGTGGCCCATCAAATTAGACTACGTGTGTCTCTTACAGTATATTATCCTATACCAACATAGTTTCACTTCACTATAGATTTTCCCATGAAATCTCACCATCACTACTCAATGACCGTTTCTTTGAAAGTAACAAAGATGCTTGGTCCCAGGTAGCTCGCAATTTGTTCCATAGAAGAATGAGGGGCTAATACTTAAACATCTGCACGGTTGTGGTAATAAGCTGAAATGTATTTATCCTATATTCTCAACAGCACAGGCAGCAGTTAAATAGAATCACTCTTTAGATATTAGAATAATTTTCTATATTTAGAAACAAAAATACATTTCCTTATTAACCAACTCTTCTTTAAGGTATTCCTGAACTTGGAAACAAATCATCATGCAATTAGGAAAAATAATAAAATTACTAGGTGTTATGATCCATAAAAAACCCCCACCAAAACCATGCAACCCACACACATTCCCAGGAACTAAAACCAAATCACTTGCCGCTTGTCAGGCATAACCTGCCAAGCTATTAGCTTGCAGTTTGAAGGCTTGCGTTTGCTCAATGGCTGACCCGCACATCGCAAAGTCTTAGCATGAGAAATGGCTTTCAAGCTCAGCTGCCTTCTAAGTGCCATCCATCACCAGAAGCAGCAGATTATTCCCTTTACAGTCAGCTACTTTGCCAAATTCTTCTGGCTCTGTTCTATTAGTCACGCCCATGTCACCCCGGGGAAAAGCAAACCCTAGCTCTGCATCGCGCTCTTTCCAAAGTGCAGAATGAAAAGCAGTTACTGTTTGATGCCATTTATAAGGAAACTGAGGTGAAAAGACAGCTCTATCATTTACCAGCCTTCCGCTCACTGCGCCAGTCAGCAGTTCACAGGGTGCAGACAAAGGCAGACCCTGAACTTAAAACAGGAGGAGAGTTGAGCTGGGAATATACTGGGTTCTGCATAACACAGAACCATAAACAAACCGACATGCAGCAGCCTGCCCTTTGGAAGCCCTTCTAAAAATACATGTACACACAGACTTGTCACTGATACAAAACACCATAAGAATTATTACTTGCTGTCCCACAACAAGATGGTCTAATAAGGCTGGATTGCTTTCCAATAAGGCTTCCTCCCCGCAGTTTGTTTATATTAGAGGAATATAAATAAGATTCCCTTTTCAAATCAAAACATCCGGTCTTTCATTCAGAGTACAATGAACAAATTCTGGAGATTTATTTGGAACTAGAAAACAAAACCAAAATGCCTCCAAACCTGGTCTTTGTCTCCCCATTACCACCCTGCAGACCTTATGAAAGAGTCAGTCAGGTTAAACCTTCACCCGCAGTGTCCTGCAAGCAGAGTTCACATCGTGTAGGACACTGCTACAAAAAAAAAAAACCAAAACACAAACACAACAGGATTGTGCACCACAATTAGGCATTAAGACCTAGATGCATCCCAAGGATATTATTTGCTTCTCTTCCTTCTTCCCCTCCAAGGAAAAGGGAAAACAAGGGAGAGGCCATGGGATTTATCAGCTCATTGTTCAAATCCAGCCCAGAAAATGAAAGATGTTTCTAAGAGCCTTTATTGTCTTTTCTAATTAGACACGAGAGGGGCTAAGGAGGAAGATTACGGTCACTGCTTCCCTATATGTTTTCATCCCTGTTCAAAACAGCCCAGTCACTTTCTGAGGAGAAACACAGCCAGCTGGGCTCAGTCCTTCTCACATTCCCTTTACATTCCAACTTAATTCTTGTAGCCACCAGCATGCAAAGGGTTCCGTAAGTTAAGGATGACTAGATCTCTTTGGGTCCATTTGCTATAATCTGGCAGGCTGAGTGACACACGTCATTAACATGCCTAGTGAAAACCTGGCAAGAGAAATTTGAAAAGATTATCTATAAACTGAAGAATTTTTTAAAAATTGTCTATCTCTGGAAATGCATACATCTGAATTTGTGTTCCTCCTTTTAAAATACATGCCCAAACCACATTCCACAGACATATCTGACTACATCTTAAAACGTTACTACTCTTTACTGCCAAATGCAAACCTACTGTGCCAGCAGAAAACAGAAAAGTCCCACACGTTCAAGGAATTCTTGAGACCTTCACATAACAATGTGCTTTGAAACCTAAAGCAATCACAAGAGATACAATGCGCTATACTTCACAGTCAAATAGCCAAACGCAACTACAGCAGCACTCAGGATTTTTTCAAGGGAGGAAGGGGCTACACTTAATCTTCCCTCTCCTCCCCGCAACCAAGGTGTTTTCAGCTTCCAATTTCTTATCTGGAAGTCTGACAACGGACAAGGAACCAGCTGGTATGCATCCTAGCGTGGCCCTTCAGCCTCCCCCTTCTCACTGATAAATCAGAGAGGGAACACTCCACTCTGTCCCCCAGCCCTACACCAACTGCAGCAGCAGCCACTGCCAACACTTTACTCAGACATGTAGGAGGAGCTCAGGCTGCTCTAGAGAATGTTTCCTCAGACAGTGGTGCAAACATCACCAAAAAGCTGCAGCCAGGGCAAATGGGCAGCATTGGACTCTCCCTTTCTCACCAAAATCCTCTGCTGAAGATTTGATCCCAACTTTCACCTTGTTTACAAGCACCACTTTGTCACTAATACTGTCCTCTCCTTTCCACTGCAGAAAGGATGGTAGTATCAGACCACTAAGTCTTTAGCTCCTCCATTCCCATACTTTCTTAAAAAAAAAAGGTCTAGCAGCTCTCTAACACAAACCTCTTCTTCCCAGGTGCCTTTCTGACAGTTCTGTGCCTCTAGTGGTCTTGTGGCTTCCCTCCTTTAACCATGGTGGCAGATCAATGAGTATGCCACAAAGTGCCCTCTCCTCATGACAGGTGGATATCGTGCATCCTGCAAATCTTGACTCAAATTACAGTGTGGAAAATGCACACTCCCTTAATCCCAAGCAGACTTCTTCCCCGAACACTGTGCAATGGTATTGGCAAATCCTAGACAGTAAATGGGAAGAAAAAAATCCGGGAGGCAGGGAAGAGTGGCAGAGATCTCAAGTGTAATAAAGGAGAGGATCTTGTCATATCTGCCTTGCCATTACTGAAGGGGAAACAAAGTTCAATCCCATCAGGGTTTTTTTTTCTTACCAAGAAGGGCTATTTCATTTACTGAAAACCAGCTGCCTTTGAATTTATGACAAATTGCAAGATGAAACTTACATTAAATAGCACAGTTAAGTTATCCAGAAGCAGAGAGAGTGCATTAACTACTGTACTTTGACACAAAACCCTATTCTCAACCCTCTCCCAAGCTCAGTAGACTCAGCCTATGTTAATTTAATTGCTTCCAAGTAATTAAATTCCACTCTAAGTGGGGCTAATCTACGCTGCTTCAGACTAATTGCTACTTTGATTCCAAACGGTTTGGCATTTAAAAAAAAAAAAAAAAAAAAAAAAAAAATATTAAAACTGGGAATTTATTCTTCAACAATTTGAGTCTCCAGTTATCTGGCAGGTCTACTAAATGAATCCTTCCATTGCGGTAATATGGTCACAAAAGAAAAGGCAAGGCTAAGTCAGGCTTGCTTTTCCTGCATTTGTCCTGCATTTTGTATGTTATGCTAATTGAGGCTGCTAGCTAATCACTTCAGTAGACTAGTTAGTAGAGGTATTTCTGTTTTTCCTTTGTGAAAATTTAACTACATCTTCTCTAAATCTAAAGAAAGAATATACAGTAACACGTAAAGGGCTGTTTAGGTTCTGAACACAGGTGTATGAACACTCACCTGGTCATCGTGTCAAGGAATATTGCCTACTCTAGAGTTTTGTTCAATAAAAAAATCACCAGGTGATAGCATTTATTAAGCTAGTCAGATGTTTATCAACTTGTCCTTGAGCATGGTATAGCACACCAAGACATCCCAAAGGATGAACACAACTCATGTAAAGCTAAACCTGGTACAGTCTAGGCTTCTGTTACGGTAAGAGCATCTGTATCTGTAGCATGGGCAGGAAAATTATTTCCTCCTTCATTCCATACAGGCTCCACTATTTTTGCTTCTCACCTTAGATAAATGCTACCACCAATTTCTAAAAATAAAACATAATGTTGAAAACCAGCTTTATTATACCCTTAAGTAACACTGTTTTTCCTTTCTGACTTGAACATAACAAGCATCCAGTATTACTGTGTAAATTAAAACTAAAGGCAGAAGGGAAGAGGGGAAGCAAACAAAATTTTGCATTAATCCCCATTAAAGATGCTGATACAGAGCTTCAGATTAATACCACCTACAGTCTATTAGCCTACCACTATGGAACTCTAAGATCGCATCAGCAGATCAGGCTTTGTTCAATAAATAAATAAATAATCAAACAATTCACAATGCAGTTTTTCATTAGATATTTGGCATGCTAGTGAGAGTAATCAGGGAATATAGATATAAACAACAGTTTTCTATTCATCCCCTCCCTTCTTTCCCAACAAAAACAAGACACTGGAAGAGTGCTCACTGTAACTAAACAAATGAAACAACATTCACAATGCAAACACTAAAATTTGGGGGGTTATTCTTAGGCAGAAAGGCAAAGGAAAAAAAACTGACAAGTAAGTGAAGCTCAGACTCTTTTACACAAAGGCTGACTGTCCCACGTGACAAGCGCAAGCAAAAAGGGCCCATTTATATTTCTCTGTCACTAACAATCGCAGCTGAAATGTATCTTTAGGAGCCTGATCTTAAATTCACAAGACTTTCAATACACTGCTCATTCTGCAGAACTCATTATCCCTGGGTTCTTTTTTATGTCTCCCAATTTATAAAACAGATCAACTTAATCCAATGGTAGAGAACACAAGAGCGAGGGCTGAAGACCTGAATGCTGCCTTGAAACATCACCTCTTTATAAAGAAGAATTAGCTTTATATAAAAAGTAATAAAAAAAAAAAACCCAAGCAAACCCAAACAACTTGCGCAATCCCAGCAACTTCGTTTACACAAGACTTCCATGAAGCTAAGAGGCCAAAGCTCACAATTTGTGGCATATCGGAGCATCCAGCTATTTTTGTTTTACTTCTCAGAACTATTTTAATCAAGAACCTTTAGATTCAGCTATGATACTTTACACATGCCTTAGCATCACTTGTTATACTGTTTAACTCCCCACTCAGACTCGACAGCACAGCCCATGCTGTTTAATACAGCGCATGACACATTACGTGAACACGTGTCCTCCCACCCCACACTCCTTTATGTAATCACAAGCCTCATACCCGAAATACAACTACATTCTTACAACATAAACCTTACAGATTAAAAACTATTTCACCTTGAGAGAGAAAATTCAAGGGGTTTGTAAGCAAGTCAGCTACTCAAACAAAAATACAATGGTACTTTATTTGTGGCTAACTCTTGCTGTGTCTTTATCAGGAACAAATCCGCACTTACCTACTTGCATATCTTTAGCACGTAAAATGCTTGTCAAGATCTAAAAGGGTTTTCCCTTCCTCAAATCCCCATATCACAGATTGAAATTTAAACTGGTAACCCAAAACATACAGCAGATCTTAACCACAGAGCCCAAATAATTTCAAAATCCATCCCACCAGGCCAATGGTACTGGCTGCTCATACCAGTATGCAATAATTTGAATGAAAATGAAACAAGTGGAACAAGTACAACGGAAGTTCAGAAGTTTTTAAGCTCTCCTAAGAAACTGCTACAGTAAGAGAGCTAGATTTCAGTTCTCTCTCAAAGCACTAATGACAACATCACTCTTAACAGACATATCTAAAGCACTGACAGCCACATCCATACGTTCTGTGACCTCACACAGCTGAGCACTGACATAAAAGTAAAGCAACAGATAAAATAAGCAGCATGTAAAAGTAAGATAAAGAATATCCAAAAAGAAAAGTCACACTGAGGAATCATGAACTAGTAGCAAGAGTTGACGTTAAGACTGAAGACACGTACTGGTTTGAAAGACCTTGAACATGCCGGTTGAGAATAAAGATTAGCTTCCTCTACTCCACAGTTATTACGGTTTCATTAGCTCTGAAATGACAACAGAAAGCGTTCAAGATGGCAAAAGGGCTATAAGAGTTTACAGACTTTTGCCTGTGTAAATAACACACTGAAATGTCATGCCATATTTCTGATCCAGGAACAAATACAAGTTAACTCTATCTACATCAGGTAACCAATATAACCAATTACCTGTTAGTGTTATTAAGCACATTTATGTGATCAGGTGCAGATATTCAGTAAATCAAATATAGATGATATCAAAAAAAAGGTGTTATTCCTGAACCTGGTCTAACAGTTCCCTCCTCTCTGCCAGTCTCACATCCCACTTCAAAGATAGCTGTCAAAAGAACTCAGAAACCACAATCATTGGATTAAAGTCCTCATAACTCATAAAATGACTTTAAAATCTTCAATCCATGCTTGCATATATTACTAATACTTTGGACATCAGATTCATCTAGCCTAAAACTTGGTCAGACACGAACCAAGAGATGATTTGTAGTACAGCTGACCCTTTGCATTAAACCTCCAGACAAAAAAAAAAAAAAATTGCCAGTGCCAAGGACTAATTAATTCCTGAGAGTTGAATGCACATAAAAATTTTTGTAAGGTATGCGCTCTCTGGGATACAAATCCACTACAACTCTCACAAGAATTAACAGGCTCTTACGAGCTCTTATTACAAATCACTGAAATGCCTTCTTCGGGCAATTTAAACATGTCTAGTATAGGGGCTTTGCATTTGTCTACCATGTGAACACTGTGTGGAATAACCTCATCAAAAGCATTAACAATCTATTTTCCCAAATATTACAGATAAAAAATAGGTTTTAGTAAGCAGAGGCATTTCCTCTGAAGATATCAAATGTGGAGAAATAAAACAAAAAAAAAAAAGACAATTTTCAGTTCTCTGAAGAGGTCAGTATTGAAAAAAAATATATCAGCATCCACAGACATGTGAAACAAAAATGCTTTCCAATGCAAAAAGCAGCTTATTCACCACAAAACTCTGTGGGCATAGAACAACTCAGCAGTCCTTGCTCTACAGGCTTACATACTTGGGATACAGTGCACAGGTCATTTTTCAGACTTGTCACAGGAATTTGTAGACTCTGCTACCTGAACTTGACATCTGAGAAAAGCCCTTCACCTTTTCACCATTGTGAAAAATCAAGTATTTCTGGGATCCTGCCAGTGAAGTCATGCAAAGACATAATACTGACAATTAATTACTTGCTAATCATGCCTTGGTTTCAGGATGAATACCACCAGAAATACTTCATTTATTCCTCTAATTCACATTAGACATTGCTTGTTACAATTACAAAAAATTAATGCAGACTATTCCAGAAGACTGTCTTTAACTGACAAAGACTTTAAAACAAGTTCCATTTTGTATCTGCAACCTAAACAGATCATTCCCTTCACCACGCTATTCAGAGCTGATCTCCAAACGAGAAAGCAACTCTGAATTTGAGAGCAGCCATATGGCTAAAGTTAAATTTTTTGGTGCCTAAATAGCTATCATAGCTTAATTCAAAATTATCACATTCTTCTCATTTTAGAGAAGTTAAACCCAGAGATCATTCATAACTGTAGAATTTTTCCACTGATTTTTATGGACAATGATCAGTGAATTAATTTTCTTGACAATAGCCTGACATTTCAAAGCTGCCTTTCATCACAGATCTTCCTGCATTTTCAGAACAGAGAGACTGTATATTCCATTTATATGTGTACTCGGGCAGTCAGAAAACATTCCAAAGTATTTCAGAATGAATAAGGCAAGTTTTAGGTAAGCATCAGTATCATTTTAGTCTCAGGCTTGCTTATGTTTTGAAGAGTTCTAAAACTTGAATATAGAAAGTTAAACATTTACATCCCAGTTGATAGTGACCTCGAGTTAAATTACTGAGGAACAGCAGAACAGTCCACGTTCCTATCAGCACCGGTTAGGACTGGATATGCTACCAAATACATGAAGCTAGGTTTTTTACTGGGCCATAACTAATGATCACTGCCATACACTGTGCTTTATGTCTCCATAACACTGGCTGCCATGAACATCTATTAGTAGAAAGCTACAATATAAACATTTATAAAGCAGACACAATACACCAGCTTAACCACTAATGCATGTAATTGCTAACACAGAGACATATGCTGAAATTCCATCTCTCTTGACATTTAATTTTTACAACCGAGGCAAATCTGACAATTGTATAGCCCCTAGTCTTCCAAAATTGCTTACTGAACAGAAAACTGGGATCAGCTGCCAGTTCAATTGCTTTTACAACATTCTAAATAAAACAAAGGAGGTCTATTGCCCTGACTTGTGAAAGGGCTCTAATGAATCCCAATTATAAGAGCAATTAGGGGATCAAATCTAACATCAGAGGTTTCTCTAGAAGATGTTAGCTCAACGACTTTTTTTTTTTTTTTCAATGAGCTAATTAGTCATGGACACTGAACAAGAAACAGATGATCCAGAAACAATGATTCTGCAAAAATGTTTTCTGTCCAATCCCATTAACAATTTAATCCCTATGAACTATTTTTAAAAATCACAAATAAGGGCAATAACCCTGGCTTCGCACTAAGAACTCTGTCTGTGACTATCAAATCCTTCAACTGTAATAACAGTAACAACTTAAGAACAAGAACACATGAAGTATTCCAAGGAAGATATACTTCTCCATAGCTCTTAAACATTCAGTATTTGCCAATATTCCCCCTGGCCTTGTTGTTACTCAAATATAAGATGAATCTGCAGGGACTGAACAACAGGAAGACAGAAGGAATTCCTCTGTAAGACAGTGAAGTTGCCTCTCCCTAAAAGAGCAGAGAACACAGCACTCAAGTGGACACTTCAGGGACAATTCCCTTCTCAAACGAGACAAGCCTGGCCACCGGCACAGCCCAGGAGAAGACAATGACTTTCAGTATTTCTGACAACTGACTCAGAACCCCTCTGTCACACCAGTTACAGCCGTGTCCTCCTAAAAATGTGAATGACAAGTTACTCTAGTCTCACACACTGCAGATGAAGTACTATATATGCAAGGTTTGAGCAACGTAAATAATCACTCAAAGGTTGTAAAATGACAGAATCATGTCATCTATGTGATCCTCAGTGGGCTCCCTCATACGTAGGCATAATGCAACTGTGTAATGACAGACTTTTTCTATAGGCTCATCCAAAACACAAACTCGATGTTGTTCAGTGAATGAGCAACTTGTTCGACGGTCCATTTTAAAGTCTAGTGCATTATTTACTGCAGACTCCTCAAAGCAGAGCCTGAAGACAGAGGATGCTCACAGGAGAAAGCTCTATGGCAGCTCTCACCAAAGCACTTTATGGCCCACAAAGTTCAATGTATTTCAAAAGTCACTTCCAAAAATAGCATTGTCCTCATTTTACATGTATCACCGTGGCTATTCAACATTATCAAAGAATTGGAGGTCCCAATCTGAAATTATTATCACCAAACATTTAGCTGCCTGCCCTAGCAAGAAGTAGTTTAAACTCCGCTTCACTCTAACACTCCAGTCAGCTGATTTGCTGTAGGTGCAGTAAACCCTGGCAGAAACTACAGAAACTATCTGCCAAGGAAACGTGTGTCTAAGCCCTCAGGTGTTATTTCCTAAAGAGCTATAAAACGTGGAGTACTTTATATGCAATGCACGTTGCCCTTGATTTCGGGTATGAGAGTCAGCACTTCCTCAAACCAGAGCCAAGAGCTCAACTCAAGTATGCCTAACACCACTTAAAAGCTTACTACAGCATCTTGGCTGGTATCAAGTATGAGAAACAGGGAGAAAAATCACATTCTCTAGAATAATATTTTATTGGTGAAGTCCATTTCAGGCTCTGGAGATGAAATTAAGTTCTCAAGGGCACAGTTCTGTCTTCCTATCACATGCAAGACTAACCCTTTCTGTCTAAATCCCTTCCAGCATCTTTTGTGCTTGTTTTCCAGTCTGGCTGCATGAATTCCTTTCCTCTTATACCCCATGATTATCCTGATTCCCAGTCCCTCCTCACTTAAAGAAAAACTACACAAATGCTCCTTTGCCATTTTCATATCATCTCAATTCATAGTCTCTTCTTAACCAACAAGTAAATTTTGCCTTAACTACCAGCTCCTCACACATCTATCTTCTCTGAACAGATACTTTGTCTTCCCAATGGACCTTGCTTTTCCGTTCCCCTCAAAATTACTATCTGATCTAGTACTGGCTCCTAGTTTAAGCTCTCTTTTTCCCCACAGCTCCAAGCTCTCTGCCTTAAGATCTTAACCCAAGTTAACCTCAATCTCTTTCTGACTACAGGCCCAGTTTCTCCACTGTGGTATGGAAGAGAGGGGCAAACAAGTGACCTGTAGCAGCCCCTTCCAAATTATACTGGATGATTACTCCAGATATGAATCTGAAGGAAATGTTGATATAGACAAATGGATTCTGCAAATTTCCTAAAATCCAAAGTAGTAGAAAGTATATCTCCCATAAAGAACTGCTAAGAGAAAGACAGTACTACATGTCATTAATTCATCACAAGTTTTCAGGTAAGACATTTATAAAATTTTACAACTAGGACCAAACCACTTCAAATTAAAGTTTTACAGAATTCTATATTTTTACTTTTCTGATTTTTTTTTCTTTTTGCTTTAGTAATATAACTTAAGTAACAGCCCAGAAAAGCTAAAAGTTTAGTAAAAGGTCATGTTAGAAGTAGCAAGCTATACTGGAAAGTGTTTGGCAGTCTTCGTAAGTAAAATTCTATCATCTGCACTGATAATGTGCACATGGATACCAGTGCTAGCAGAGAGAATTCATAACTAAAATTATTATCTAGTCTCAGTTTATTTTGTAGACCAGCTATGACTCACTGAAAGATGCTTCTAGAATAACAAGCATATATTCAATCACAAGAACCAGTCATACAGTTCAATGAAAAAGCAGTTTCTGAAAGCTGCAAACAAAGCGATAAAGAATGAAAATTCATTTTTGAGAAGCCATAGCATGAAACGACTAATGCTGTGATCATACATTACTGCTCCATGAGTAATGGATCTGATTTAGGAGCTTGTGACTCCTGCTAAGGCTTTCCCTCACTGCAGGTTTGTAGTTGACCCTTTAGGTACATCAATTCCAATTTTTTATAGTCATACTTTTATCCAGTTTTTAAAAATATTAAAAATACAAAAGTGCAGTGTGATAATTTGACCAATTTCCCAAGGTAAGCAGGAGGCCAGTACACAGTTTACAAGTGTTATTTTCAATATTTATTTTGAGGTAGTTAAACAATCAACATTTATTTGCTTTCTGTTACAAAGTAAATAATTTGAGTAAATATTTTCTTTAGCATTTTCACAGATTTGAAGGATAGTATATTTCTGCTTTGTAGAAGTATCTGCTCTTAAAAATAGCACAGCTGTGTTTGTCTGCAAATCACAACCCAGGTACCCAAAACACACCCATCCTCATGGCTAGACCTCCCTCCTATCTCTGCTCTCCCATCTCCCAAATTGACATTTTCCTTCTGTTTGGCACATACAGCAAGTTCAAACTATTCAGTTCAACTATTTAATTCAAACAGTCTGGGAGTATGTTTACTGATACATGTACACAGACCTTTATAAATGAGATACCACCCCAGAGAGAAGCTACATAAAATCCTTAGGCTACTCCTTACACAGAGTGAGTCCAAAGCAAGCATCGGGCAACACAGATAGAAGTTTTACATGAACCCTCAGTGCTCCTCAGCCTAACATACAAACTCTTTATCCTCATTAAAATTACAACCTACTAGCTACTATGAAAATGAACCTAAAGGCTGCTCTAAACACATTACTCCAAATGGCTTACCACGCAAGTGCTAGAAAATCTAACATATCTATAACAGTAATATCTGTCAATAAGTTACAAAAATATTCTGACCGTGCTCATGTACTAAGGACAAGTGATGCAGAGACAGCCAGACGTTATACCAAGAAATATAGGAATACAAATGGAAAAAACATAGGGGCAGTAAGAAACAGTCACAACATGGAAATTAGAGAGATTTCCACAAGTTGCCTTTCAACATCCCATTTGGGGCTGACGCCATGAATCTTTGAGTCCTAACCAACTCATGAGACCTTTGAAACATCACACTGTTTATGACCACCTTATGTCAAGCACTCTCCGGCTCCCGAATTGTCTTACGAGTGCATTAAAGCACGATAACATGACTTTGGAGGTGTACACACACTGTTGCTGGAATGGAGCTGACTCCCATATGTTTGCTTAAATGAGAAGCTGATGTGCTCAGATTTGTCTGCGCTCATCAGTGTGTATGATCCATAAGGAAGTTCATAACCTCAAGCACAGGACTGTACATTTTTTCTTAATTTAGAAGACACTTAATAGAAACACAAAAATTGCCGTTATATGTATTTCTATTTTTTCCTACTTCTTTACTCCTATTAAGCCCCTGATATTAATATGATACTGCTGTAGTGAGTGTCAGAGTTCAACAAATGGAACTAAAAATAGACTTATGAAACAAAGCACCACATGTAGTATTAAAAACTCTTGCAGCAATTTAAAGATATTAATTTCAGCAAAAATATCTTGTATAGTGTAACCACACGTTCTCCAACAAGCCTTAGGTCTATGGTCATGAACAAATGTTTCAAGAAGCAGTCAAAAAAGACAAAAAAAAAACCAAACCCAAAATTATATTGGCTTTGCTGCTTTGCAAATCAATATCATCATAAGATACATCCCACGCACAGCCATCCACCTTTATGAAAGTGCAAACTACTCTGATTTGTCTTAACAAAAGCAACTCCTTAAGTTAATCACAACCTCTTAAGAACTGGTAGTCTGTTCGTTATGGTGGGCTGTACAGAATAACATACTTGCCAGCTAGCACAGAAAGATACTTCTGTTACTCCTGGATTATATAGACTAGGACTGCAAATTCTAGGTTTATAAAAACCAAGGCTCCTCCTTTTTGAGGCCTGAATATCTTTTACTGAAGCTTACAAATACGACAAGCCACTTTAGGTCTGTACCAAAATTAATGTGTCTAATATTCCACGAGAGGGCTCCTCAGTGTTCTTAGGAATCCAGCTCCTTTGGGTTGGTTCAAATTAAGTGACTGAAACGGACTACTTGTCATTCCTAACAAGTAGCCAGGATCAAGGTGACAAAGGATCAAGTCAGTATCAAGTTGAAATATTGTCTATTGTAAAGTAAGAATAGACACTTTACATAACTGCAAAGGTATCTACATTTTAACGGACATGTTTTTGACAGTAATACATAGTGTTCAGCTACTCATACTGACAAAAGGTATCTAGAACCCTTCATTTAAGCTAATTAAAGGGTTAACGCCCGTTGTGAGAGTTGAAACATGCACCTACAGAGCACAAACACATGCCGTTACATGGGAGGGGAGAAGAGGTTGTGCTAGGGTAAAACACGGCAGTCCTGCCTCATGGCAAGTGTCACCTGAGGTGCCACACAGATTTGGAGCCTCGACAGAGAAAGAAGCAGGTCTGTCTTCTGAGAGCAGAGATAATTCTGGCATGTAAAAAAAAGCCCTGGGTATATTAATCACTAACTTGTATCATCTGCCCATATGGGATATAATATGCAAACAAACTTGAAAATATTTTCAGTTTCCAAGCAATAAATACAAACTCCAGCTTTGTCAACAGCTTAGCCTATGAACTAAATGGATGCAGGTGCAGGAATCTTAAAGCAAAAATCTTTCCTTCTCTGCCACCAATTTCTCAGTTTGCCACATCGAAACATCTAATTTGTCCACTAACACAGTTTAAGCTCAGGGTTGATTTTAAACTGTTCTTGGACCACAACGACATCTTTCATCATGTTCTTTATATTTTCAATTCAGAGGTCTGTACAATCACATATATTCTCCTTTCACAGATGTCACTACACTCATAATGTGTATTTTGGGACTGGAAAAGCAGCAGGACACTGTGCTGCCAGTTGGGATACTAGGATTAATGTACTGCATTCACAAAAAAAAAAAAAAAAAAAAAAACAAAAAAAAAATACACAGAACACAACCAAACATACTATCCAGTTTTAAAGCCATTCAGGCTTCTGAAGGAATCTGCAAGAAAAAAAAAATTAACTACAAATTCTGGAAGCATATGGAATGTGTATAAGTTCTTCAAGGCAGCAGAAGACAGGTATTGCTAGCTGAGAATATCCAAGAAAAATGGGCAAGCCATTTGATTTACACCCCACCCCCAAAAGTGTGGAACACTGAAGAGGCTTTGGCAAAAAAAAAAAAAGGAAATTCATATATACTGTACATATACTGGATGTGTCATGCCAATTCTGCTAAAGCACAATTAACCACAACTGAAAGATTGTCTACTGAAAAATCAGACGGTAGAGGGCCAAAATGAAAGTTTCAAGAAAATGGAATGCAATAAAATGTGACTAAAATAGAAAACAAATAATAAATAATAGAAATGACTAATTGAACTATATAAGCATGATGAAAAATGACATTAAATTTCACAATGTTGTGCACCTGTAAGGCCACTCCAAAATAAAGTGCTAGAAGGGTTTCATCCATTATGACAGGGCTTAATGGATAAATTTTTAAGAGCAAGAAAAAAATATTTTCATCAGGGGTTTTATTACAGGTAACTGTCACTAAAAATCAGCAGACCTCAGGTGATGAACAAGAATCCATTGTTTCTGCCACATCATTCTCCAGTCAGCTACACATCTTCTACAAGGACACTAATGCCAATCTCTCTTTTCTAAGTATTCATCAGATTTTGTGAAACATGTAAAAATGTTATTGGAGCAGGTCAGCAAGTTCCAAAATCATTGCCAGGGAGATAGACGAAAGGAAAAAAAGGGGTTACTCTGCTGTAGCCCAATTCCACCAGAGACTAGTTTGAGAATAATCAGTTTAAATGGTCCGCCTTCATTTTCAAGATCAGCCAGTCCCTTAAGCACCAGAATCCTTCTCTATTCAAGCAGCAGCAACACCATCAACTGTAAAAAGATCCTCCTAAAGACAATTAAGTACAGGCATGTTCTGTTCTACGTTACGATAAAAATTACAATAGTGGACATTCAAAGTAAAAATTTTATCTTTAGCTATAAAATATTTTAACTGGGGGAGCCACCACAACAGTCACTGGACAAGCCAGAACCACCGCAGAATTCATACATCCATAACAAAACAGAACTAGGAACTATATAATTGTGGTTATTAACAATGCTGGTTTTCGAGCATCAGCTGTTGCACTAGCCAGTACTTTGCCATATATACCTATAGGTTTTCCTAATACCTACATGCCAGAGCAGACTCAGATGAATAACTGACACAACTCCAGACAAGTGACAAGGACAGAGCAGAGAGCTCGCTCTCTACTGTTCACCTCTCCACAGTGTAAAAGGCTGAGAGCATAGTTAATAATCGCCTTCTCCAGACATGTTACAAATATGTCTTTGAGCTGCGACACCTCTTTAAAGATCTTACCTTGTACAACATTCCTAGGTACGCAGTGAAGTGCAAGTTTCAAAAACCTGTCAAGATATGTCAAGATACAAGAGATGTTTGCTATGTAAGAAGAAATACACTTCATTCTACCTTACGCAAACACTTCTTGGGACTTGCATTTGTATCACGTCTCCTAAAAAGCAGCTGAACATAATACACAATTGAATACTGCTGGGGGGGAGGGGGTGGAGGAGTATTTAGACCATAAACAAACAGGATCAAATTAGCCTGAAGTACATATGCCCCGCAGCATGCACAAGAAACACCACAGTAAATAACATACACAAATATTCTTCATGAACATCTGGCAAAATTCACCATAATGAATTAAAAATATCCAAAGCAATTATTTCCAGACAAGCACTTATTTCTTTCAGAACTGAGATCTTTAGCATTTTATTACATTCTTTACTGTCGAGGCATATTTCTTCAGTAGTTTGACATTTTTTTTCGCCTGCCATTTGGCTAAGCAACTAAGAACTTTATTCAGCAAAAGTAACTTTCAGATGACCTAGCAAATGGAATTGATTTGGATTAAATAGCAACAGATTATTTCAGTGTTTAAGCAGTCAGGGGTATGCCAGTAACATAACACTTCTCAAATATATTCCATTAATCTTATCAAGTGTGCTTTCATTTATCTTTCACTAAATATCTATTTTATGCTCCATTTCTTCATACCTTTTAATCACTGCTCCGTTACAACGTCAAAAAACTTGAAAATCCTAATCAAAAAGCACATAGAGTCACAACACAGATAATTCTCTGACTAAGAACTACATAAGTGACTGCTGAAGAATCATTAAGATTTATGACCGTATGCATATTTACTGTCTTGCATATTTTACACAACTGATTTGTTACAGTTGAAAGCTTTCCCTTCAGGCTTTTTTTAAAGAAGCACACCTAGGCATACCCCACAAAGTTGTCTGAGGAAGGCATAACAGAACTGTCCTCTATGATTTTTTAAGGGTGTAAGGGCAAGAGAAGGAAAGCGACAAGGAAAAAGGAAGGAAGAGGTGTGCATGCAGGGGAGGGAAACTATACCTCTGCTTTAGAGCTGAAAGGATTTAAACTACACTTAAACCAAAAATCTCATCCATTCCTCAAGCTTTTGCTTGCTCAGTTTTTGTTTATTTTTCTGACTCGCTACTCAAAAAGTTCCTAGATCTTAATCAAGCTTAACAACGTTACAGAGTAAACACAAGTCCAAAACGGGGAGGGGGAGAAAAATCTTATTTAGGAATTCTTCATAAGCCATAAAATTCTAAAACCCCAGGATATCCCCCAAGAACTGTAAGAAAAAATGCTATGTAATAAAATACAATATCCTTAAGTCATCAAAATACAACCTGGTTCTGTATTCTGGATGTCAAGAGCTGAGACGATGACTGTTCATTCTGATACTGAACTTATATTTGAGGTATCCCAGACTGCTCCAGAAGTGGGGTCAAGAAAAATGTTAAAGTTCAGGCAACAAGTATCACAGATGAGGAAATTCTTAAAAATACCAGAGAATCAGGACCACTAAAAACACCTGGATACCTGGAGTAAATGAAACAGTCTTCCCAAAAAGTCTATGCTACCAAAGAGCCTCCAGCGGAATAAGCTTTCTACTCCATTATAAATTATCACCTCAGCCAGCAAAAGGAGCGACAGATATTCCACTTCACCAGAAGTCTCATCTATTTGCACTTTAAAATTATTCACTTCCCCCACACAACACCATCTCTCATCTGTATTAACTCTCTGTCACTTTCTTCATCTGGCTTTGGATAAAATATGTAAGCAAATGATGTTGCATCTATTTTTATTGGTTTTTAGTGCCTACGTTTCTTTCTTTAGAGATGTAAAACTGAAAACTACATTACTGCTTTATTTATGAAATTCAGGAATTTAAAAGAAAACAAAACAGACTAATAAGGGAGTAAAATTAACATTAAGACAGACATGTTGTAAATGTATTCTAGTTCAACAAAATTAAATTTTCTCTTAGGATATCCTCTATCCTATTAGGTTCAAGTCTGGGACAAACAAACTTCCACCTTAAAATAAGCCTCTGCAATTTGTCCACTAAAGCATGCCATTCTTTTCTGAATCTGAGGCTGGTTTTCAAATTCATGGTACAAATTATTGCACATTTTGAAGACAGGTAAGATCGACGGTCATCGGTTATATTGGGAGCAACCTCAACTATGTGTATTAGCGTGTACACGTTACGGTTGACATTAAACACACAACGGTCATATAGAATTATGTTTATATACACACTGCCTTATTTCTTAATTAGCTATTTTAAATGCATATCCACATGAAGCATGGCACGATTGCATCAAATCATTGCTAAGCAGTCACCCTCTCCTCCTCCTTTTCCTCAGAAAACCCAACAATAAAAGAGGAAATCTTAACTGTGTGGTACTTTTACATTGCTCTGGCTAACAACCAGTCAGTCCCTGCTGTATTTGTGCAAGACTGCAAAGCAAACATACATAATACACAACACCATGCACTAAAGTATTTAGTGAAAAGTAGAGCACGCCATCCTTGCCTACTGTTACGTGGGCATCGTCCTGCCTTGCAGCAGCAATGTCACTCAGGCAGTAACACCATTTTTGCTTTGCCGATCAGTACAAAAGCAAAGCAAACACCAGCACTTTCCTAAGAGAAACAATCAACAGTGCTGCCAACCGCACTTCAGTTTCCTGACAGATTACTGCGATACCTATGTAGACTGTGCTTGCTCTGTGAATTTTCCACGCCAGCAGATTTGTCATGTCTGTAGCCACCAACTGTCTCATGCCATCGCAGTCAAAACCAGTAAAAATGAGCCACTGGTCACAGACAACACAACTGTACTGTCAGTTGTGGATATTACCAACATAAGCGCATTATTCAGTACTGCATGGCTGAAATGACAGCTAATGATTCGGATTCAATAGTTATTCTTCATTTTGGAGAAAATTACCAATACAAAATCAGTCTAGCAGTTTAACAGCAACATTCAACATCCTCAGACATAAAACACGGGGAATGAAACCAAGACCTCTGGGGACAAGTATTTGATTTTGAAAGAGAAAACAATAAATAGCTCATGTGCTTTTCTAGTTTACATTTAGTGACAGACTAACGTGAGATCGCAAGTCAGTACGGCCAGGTTAAAACACAGCTTGCAGTTTCTGTTATCCTTCAGTGCAGAAGCAACAGTCCCTGAGACAGCTGAAGCTGGGAACTCTGAAGTTGCCATGTGCCCTCTCCCAGCATGGGATGGGAGCAGAGGTTGTAGAACCATTTTTACAAGTTGGAATGTTTCTAGGTGAGTTCTTTTGGTCTCCAAAAAAAACCTAATACGCTTTTAACACAAAAAGCAGACTCAACTTTGTAGAGCTGCACTAAATTATACAGATAGCGAGCACTTTAATGAGAATCTCAGTGTTTTTAAGTGGCTGTGTAAGAAAACATTACTTTCTTCACATTCCACTCTCCCAACCGCAGACTTTGGACCAGCCCCATTCATATGTTGCCTTTCAGTTTACCAGTACAACACGCTGCACAAAAATGTGTGAATACAAAACCAACTTGTTATTGAGAAAACACAACTACAAACTTTCGTTACAAGATGTAGAAAGCACTGCACTGGTATTTACACTCGAGCTGTTTCACCCAGTTAGGTGAAACCTGGAAATTACCTCTTTTAAGAACATTAGCATTGTACACACTAATGTTGCAATTCAGCAGTGTTGACATTTTTCTTTTCACACCATAAAACACAGCAGAGGCAAACAATTAAGTGCAATTACTGTATGGCACAGAAAGATAACAGCATTAGTAACAGCTCCAGCTGCAAAACTTGTTGGAAAAGTATTTCTTCCATCCTAAGCCTATTTGCACAACAGGATAAATTGAATATTAACACAGCATGTAACTTACAAAATTAGTAATGCAATTTTTAGGCTGCTTGAATCAAGAAAAAGATTGTAGTAATCTCAGATGTGAAAAGACCTTTGTGTTTACAAATCCACAGCACGCTCTGCCTTAAAGCTTACACATGTGAAACAGATTAAGGGGCACAATTGTGGGGGGTTAGTCTCTCAAACTATTTTCTGCTTGCTGGTTACATAGTCCCCTGCTACTATTTTCTATCCTAAGTAAAGATTCAGCACCATATTATACCACATACACTTCATCTCTCACTGTTACTTATTACTTTAACAAGTTTTTTTCATGTTATTTTAACTACAGTTACTCTAATACAGGTAGGACTTGTGCATATCGTACCCCACAATATGAAATCACCATTTAGCTGTAATCCCAACTGTCCACTGCTTTGGAAGTGATGGTTCTGTCCACGCTGTCACCCTATGAATTGGGAAGCAGATGAAAGAGATACACTATTGTCGTGGTGTAGCCCTACTCAGCAGCTAAAATACCACAGTCACTCACTCCCTTCTCACTGCCCCAGACCCCCTCAGTGGGAGAGGAGGGAGAACTGGTAAAGAAAAGAAGGCAAAACTCATGGGTTGAGATTTTTAAAAAAAAAAAGCTTAAGAGAATAACAGAAGAAAAGGAAACTGAAATGGAAAACAAACAAACAAACAAACCAATAACAGAAAATACTGAAGCACATTTCTCCTGAGTAGCAGGAGCCTCCCCTCAGCCCCCTCCTCACTGACACACTGAGCCTGATGTCCCATGGGATGGAGCGACCCTTGGGCTGATTTGGGTAACCTGTCCCAGCTGCTGGCTGATGAGTAATCTGTCCCAGCTGTATCCCCAGCCACAGGTGCCACCAGCTCTAGCTCCTCTCCCAGCTCCGGGGAACATTAACTGCATCCTAGCCAGAACCAGGACAACTATCAGCTAGTACTTTTAGCTCTAGCACTGAATCAACTTTGACTTCAGCACACAAACAAGCAGTTAGAACCATCAGCAGAGGACTCTGTTACCTTTGAATATAAACATGGATTAAAATGAAACTTTTAAACTGATATTTTTCTCAATTAAGACTGAAGTGTGTATCAGCAGAAGCTCAGACATCGTGGTGCCATCATCCCTCATTTTAGGCCAAGTCTCAAGATCTGCTTTTGTTGAAGACCCAAGTCCCGAAACTTTGAGCTTGTGTTTTAAAATAAGAAAACTATTTTCAATATAAAATAAGTTTCAGATCTACATAGTTGAAAAAAAAAAAAAGCTTTAAAGAAGGAAAACAATACTAAATGTTCAAAACAGACAAAGCCTGTATTATTTTTAATCTCTTTTTTTTTTTTTTTCCTAGGGAATCTGACTCATGATCTTTGAATGCACACGGCTGCCAACACAGCATGTAGGAAGAAAGCATTAGAGACAGCACATATCTGCACAGCAAGGCATTTGGAAAGATGGTCTGGACTAACGTTTAAAAAATAGGTTTGAGGACACATCAAATTTTTTTTAAACAATTCCTAATGTAATTGGCATCCCAAGATGACTGCTGTTCCAAATAACATTGAGATGTGACTGCAGGAAAAATATTTTTTATTGGGAACACAGTCCCTTATCTAGGCTTATTAGCTCACTTCTGTTATGCTTTCCAGAAGATTTCACAACAGATGAAGAAAAATAGACTGTTGTTTCAAGAGGTACGTTGTTTAAAAGATGTACACTCACATAAAAAAATACAAGCTCTCAACATAACAAAATAGATTGATTAACATTAGGAGTGCCTCCGTGCACAGGAAAAACAATAGTTACACAGGGCAGCAGGTAGAAATTGCCAGCACTAGCAAAATAGCTGCTTGCCAAAGCCCAGGTGACACAGACCGCAGCTGGGAAGAAACCAGCTCTCCCGGGGACCCCCTTGCCACAAGGAGAGCAGCAAGACAGAGGCGAGCATGGGCAACCACCTCCCTTCCAGCCACTTTTCCTCGCTGCAGCAGCAGCCTTATCCCTGCCTTTCATCAACTGGAAACAAAGTTTGATTTTGCACAGGCTGCTGAGAACTCTGAAAAAAACCTTTAAGGGCTACACAGATTTAGAGTGTCCTAGATCACTTGGAAAGTTTAAGCACAATGTTTAAGTTCCTAATCGCCCATCCTCCCTATAAGGAACTGAAGATCTAATATCTGCATTTAAAAGGATAAAAATGAAAATAGAATAGACTATTAAATGTCACAGCAGGCAGGATCAGGATTCTGTTTTGCACACTGTGTTACTACTGTGTTTTGCTTTTGTCCAACATTGCATCCATTAAAACTAGGATGGAGAGAGCAGAGAAAGAATGGAAAAAAAAAAAAAAATCACATTAAAGATCTGTAATAGTTTCAGAGAATTCAGCAGTCCTCAAAAAATGACTTCATTGTATCTAAAAATAATAAGTCGGAATGGGAATGTACTTTTAAAATTTTGATGGTATTTTAGGGATTATGAGAAGATGGACCTTGGACATGAGGCCCCTGTACCCCTATCTATTCCCAAGCACGGGGGTACCTACCTACCCTGCTCCACTAAAGCAATACAGCATGCTAGAAACAGCCACCAGACACTTCTGAATGCCAAAAGATTTGCCTTAGAAGTCACACATTTTTCAAAATAAAAGCATTACTTACTTGCACTGGTCAGGATTTCTCTACAGCACAGGACTAACCAGAACACCTAAAGAATTTACACAGATCACAGTTCTACTTTCTGGCTACAAATCCCCCCAAATTTTAGCAACTTTTTAGTTCCATAGAGCTTTAAAAATAGTAAGATTGAACCAGCTGCAGTCTATGCTCCATGCAGTGTATTATTAAGAGAATTATTCACCAAGTCACACTTGTGCAAACTCATGCAAGGCAATGGTGTTGATCAGGTATTGCTGGCAGAATAAATTGAAAACCATTTGGCTGCACAGATGTTTCTGAATCTTTATAACTGCAAGCAAGATAGAAAATGGAGAAAGCTCAGCTCAATTCTCAGAATAAAACCTGAATATGCAAGCTTAGAGTTAGACATAAAATACATGCAGTACTAACAAAGTAAGTAGAATATACAGTATATATTAATAAACTGAGTAGGTCAGACTCAGGAATTAAAAGAAAAAACAGAATTTATCAATGTCTACCCTTCAAAATAGAAAAGAACTTTGCAGAATTTAAAGAAATCTGTTATCTTAAGCTAAGGGGCTTTCTGATGCTGCTTGGCCACATCATCAAGTAGTCTGTGAAACGGCAGGCATTATGAAGCCTGAGTTCTGCTCCTTGCCCCAGAGAATGCTCACTGCTTAGGTGGCTGTTGGAAACTCAGGTCTTGTCTCTTCTACAGAAATGTTTGTTTCATTCTCTTTTTTGGATGTTATTACATATTAGGCAAAGAAAGTAATTTCAACCTGAGGAAACAATAATATTTTAATCTAGAGCACCCTCTCAGATTGGTGATTAGAACATCTTCTTATGATGGCAGAGGGGAGGAGGAATGAAAGTCTAAATTCTTCCCTGGGAATTCATGATGAGTTTCCAGCTCGATATAGTCTCTTTTTGAAATCCTGGATAATATCTATGTGGTAACATCATTTCCTTCTCTTGATGTTCAGTTTACCGTAACAAACATGTTTTGAAACCTTACAGCAAGATAAGGCATTTCACATGACCCTTGTGCTTATTAGACCGGGTGGAGCTGCAGCCCAGGTAGAACGCATTTTTTAGACTTAAGATCTACTACTGACCATTTGCAGAGTTCTTTCAGTACCCCTGGGCAAATGAAATGGCTCAGACAAGGTCTACATTTGCACATCTGAGACTAAAAGGGTGGGCAATAACTCACCGTAATGCCACTACTGCATTCTTCCATTTCTCTTAGGTCACAGGTACACGCCTTGAGGACAGACCACAAAATGGCAATTCAGAGTAAATGTAATGCTTCCTTCCTCCTGCCCCTACCCGCCACTGCCACAGGCCATGAGTGTAAACCCAGATTAAGGCTACACATGAAATGGTAATGGCAGCTATTCCATAACAGCAAATCCATAAAACCGTTTGATGGAGCATTTAAGTCATATAGCATCTTCAGCGAGTCACTGACAGTGGGGTAGGGAGACTAATTGCATGATGAAGTAAGCCAGGGTTCTGATCTCAGGGATTTAGAAGATACTAGAAAGGAACTAGCTTCCATTGGGAACAAGGATATCAACAAATATTTCTAGATTAAAGGTTATATATTGAAGGTAAGAGAACCACAGAGATCATTGTTAGGTAGCTATGCAGAGGCACTACGTGCTCTAACAGTGACAGTATTTTTTGTTCTTTCCTGGGATACAACCTGATTCTCTAAAAGTGCTTATCCTTTCAAAAATCAGAATACAGTAAGGCAAAAAAAGGGATGGGGAAAATGTTTATTTGTGCCCAATTAGCCTATTCTTATATAACAACAACTCTAATAAATCATTAATTCAGGATTTTTTGTCTCAAGAGCCAATTTACGTGAAACATAGCCTCAATTCCTGCCATGCATTTCACCCTCAACAATAACTGAAAATTCTAAGGGAGCAACGATTTTTGTGAAGGGAACCTGGTGGACTTTACAGCTCTCAGTGCTCTACTCCCTCTGACGGAATTAGAATCCTGCCCCAAATTGCATTAGATATGCCAACAATTAAAGAATAAAGTAGTCAATTTATTTGTTTTCTTTCAAGCTACATTAGTCCCCCAGTTCAAGATGAAGTTGGCCTTTGATTATTTCATGTGGTAGTTCTAATTATTTTCTTATGACACATTCAAGCAACATGCTACTGTGGGATTATCTCAAGAGAAAAATAATTCTATAATCATAATACAAATGCCAGTTTATTGTATTTGACCTCTGAAGTTCTTCGTATAAATCTTTTAGCAGACACACTGCTATTGAGCCATGAGATGTAACACTATTTACAGGCAAGAGACTAACAAATTATTTCAATGAGCTTGTAAAGGAAATTCTGAAACATTACAGCAGGTGAATATTTTGCAGGGCAGTAGATGCACACCTTTGAACGCTACAAAGACCTCAAAAAGATTACGAAGTTGTTGCTGAAGACTAAGGAGGCAGTACCAACTGTTAGTCTGTGTAATAACAACTCTCATTGACTGCTCCTATTAACAGCATCTTCCTCCTTTTTGGTCCTCCTGCATCAATTTTGTACTGTCCCATGTGATTTAAAATGCTTTACACAGAACACCATAGTAGTAGTAGTTCACTGTTACAGTCTAGTATTTTCTTTTTTTTTTTTCTGGCATCAAAGACATTTTAATTTGTGTACTCATCACTCACAGGACACACCCAATGCTAGCCAGGTCATGCTTCAGACTGTCATCCTTACTTCTAAGGCAACCTGATTTGTACTTCCTTCTGCTTCTTTCCAATATCCCTGCCACTGTAGCTCTGTTAAAAGCACAAACTGAACCACTCCCTAGCATCCTCGAAGACTGTGCCATAATTCCTAGGCTCTTAATCCATAAATCATTCACTCTATTCAACCTCTTCATCTTTGTGGAGGCTCACTAATGCATCCATACACTTAAAAATAAAATCTCTACCAAAAAGGGTAAGGCTAATAACAATGAAATTATTGTCCTGTTTCCCCCACTACTTTCTTGCTCCTTTTCCTGAGTGCATGTAGATAATTTCCAAATACCAGAGGTTGTCCCTGACGTACTACGACACGGCAAACTGACCAAGCAAATCTGGAATTACAAGGCAAAATTTTCTGTTCATTTTAAAATT
>WHYT01016971.1:29363-133079 GCA_009806455.1 Tetrax tetrax
CGTCTCCCCTGCTAACTCCAGACCGCGTCTGTAGATCAAGTCTTTCTCCTTATAAACTGGCAGTTTGCACATCATGTGATCTTAGGAAATTCTCACGAGCTCCATGAATTTGCTATGCTTTTCTGCAAACGGTGCTATATTGCTAACTTCTGCATGATGCTATGAGGGATGAAGGAAGAGAGAGCGACTTAAAGTCCTGCTTTGCATGTGGATTGATGAGGAAACCCCAGTGAGGTTCTCATGTGCTCTGGTTACTTCTGAGTAGCAGCCCAGTCTGGGGCTGTGTATGTGCCTTATGCTGTTTAGTGCTGCTGTCTGAGAAAATGAAGCAGCGAGACAAAATCTGCACAAAATTTTACATTCTTTTACCAAAAATATATTTTGCACGCCGACTTTTCTCAGTCTTCAGCTTTAATTAATCCTTTAAATTAATCCTTATTAATTTAAAAATAAGCCAACTCCAACAGTTCACCAAGTCCACTTTGGTACATAGCGGCGTATGAGATGATTACTCCCATGAGCTTTCCCTGAGTTTGGTGACTAGCTCTCTGAGCCTGGTTGCATAACTGAATTGCTGGCATCACAATGCCTTGCTGGGCTGTGATGGTGCTTTTGGAGAATATATTGGGTATCATATGCTGGAGGGAGAGGAGTGCCCATCTTCCACTTGTAGTGAGACAACTTGCTCAGCAGAGAAAGTGAGAAGCATACTGGGAAGTTCGCGTGTGTTTACACTGCTGCACTTGCCTTTGCAATAAACAGAAATTTATCAGGTCACAGGCAAAGGAATTAACTCTTCACCGGCAGATGAGACAATTCACGAAGAGAGAAAGTTCCTACAGCACAAAAGCATTCCTGCCAGGGGACAGATTTTTGCATCGGATGTGTTGAACAGGCTGAAATTATACCTAATTAATGGCTGTATAAGCTAGCCTTGTGTTAGAAGGCCATATGTTCACTTGTGTAGACACAGTGAGGACAGGCAAACAGCATCTGCAGTGATTACGGATCTGCCTTGGAGCTGCTTACTCACTGTGAAGTGCTCTATGAGGAACGCAGCCCCGGAGCCAGCCACCTGAAGTAGCACTGGCGCTCACTGATGATACATGAGCAGATAGAGTATTTGTGGCCTATTGCTGCCTTCAGCGCTTGGTCACTGTGGGATGGAGTCCTCAGCCTCTTGGCTGGTTGGAGGCACCTCGTCTGGAAGGGCTGGATCCTCCTAGAAATGCTTGGATGCTCAGAGCAGCCTGTGCATGCAGCGCTAGTGTGGCAGATAGCGTATCAGCAAGTGCTTCTCTTTGAAGAGAGAAGGGAAACAGGTGTGAGTGGGAAGGCCTCACCGATGTGAAGTTACAGCTGGGAGCTTTTCTCCAGCCTGCGGAAGCAAAGTGTCTTTCATCACCAGGTCCACGAATCCTTTGTTTGCCAAAGATAGCGGGAATGTGTACATGTATGTACCTCTTTTAAATATAATTATTTCCAAGGAGAGAAGGGAAGGTGTGTTTTAAAGATTGGCAAATAGTGGCTCAGTATAAAATTCCCTCTGTGTAAATCTTCCTCAGAATTTGAGAAAGTACTGTGAGTGTGTTTTGGTTGTTTCTCTTTTTTGCTTGAGGACTTTGTATCAATAATAGTTCAAGGAGTAAATAGGAGACTTTGGGAAGGACCTGAGCGAAAAAAAAAAAATCGTTTTACTGGGATCCATTTTGATAAGATGAATGGTGACCATTTGCTTTTCATCAGAGTTGCGTTGTTTCAGTGGGGACATGATGCCTTGGATTGAGTAAGCAGAGTCTGGAAAACTTTCATTGAGCTAGAGGAAAAAAGGCATTTCTTTTGAAAGAAACAGCTTGAGGTGTTCTGTATTTGGCCTCTGGGATGAAGTCAAATGACCCTTTGGGTCAAATGGTCTAATTTTGGAAAACTAGTCCTGGAATTTTTTTGTCCCCTGGCATTTTTGCCATTTCAGGCAGCTCTGTCTTTCTAATACTATTTTTGCTTTGACTCTCACTCTGCCGGAGACCAGCTCCTGGGTGGATGGCTTCCACGCTCTTCTGCATGTGAGGGAGAAATGTTAGCCAGGGAAAGAGGCAGAGGAGGGGTATTTATTAATCTTTATGGCCGCTTATATCCTCACTGTCTCCAAACAGGAGCACTTAAATCCTCCAAAAGTGAGGATTTGCATTAGAAGATGGGAAGGTTTGTAATTGCTAGCAGTGATCTGGAACCACTTTTATATCCACCTGTATACTGCCAATGGGCAAGTGGGCTCTTCTGATCAGTTGCAGAAGAAATTGGAGAGATTTTAGTTGTCTCAGTATCTCTGTGGGGTCAGTCCTTAATTATCCTTTTGTGCCATTCTGCTGAAGTGCATTTGTTAATCACTCCAGAGCACTTCAGCTTCTTTCAATATATTGAATTCCACTTGGACGCTGTTAAAAGTGTTTGCACAGCATATGCCTTTCTTAGGAGTATGGGAAATATCCACAGTCTGAAACAAAAGTGCAGTGTTCCGAACTCAGCATCCACGTTGTTATCCTGTAAATTAGTACGTTCTGTGCCGTTACGTAAGTTTATCTCGTGTTGGAATAATAGAGGCTGAGTGTGCTAAAAGGCTGATAAGCCTGCCATGAAGGATTACGTTGTTCAAATTCTTCTGCCGTAAAATACCACCTGTTGCTTTACTGACTGGGTAGTCTGCCTTGAGAACTAGTATAAAGTGTAAAAAAAAAAAAAAATAAAAATAAAAGGGGGGGGGCGGGGGAAGAATTTTTTTTCAGACTGAGCCTTAGCAGCCTTGAATTTAGTATTGTCTCTGAGCTACTCTTTTACAAAAGGACTATGAGAAAGCACAGCTGTTCTATATTTCTGGATATTAAAAATGGACAAAGTGACTTTTCAGTCATACTGCCATAGCCTCAAGGAGCAAATGCAAAAAACAAGTGCTCCTTCTGTTGGCAGGTGGGAAGTTCAATCCCTTAAAATGCAAAATAAAAAATAATAAAGTAGACAGTTGTGCAGATTCTGAGGGTAGCCTGCAACGAGGGTGAAGGGACCAGCACCCCACAGCTGCCAGCAAAAATTGCTGCTGGCAGCGTGCGTGCATAAACTAACAGTGCGCTTCCAGCAGCCCTTCAATAATTGGCGGGGGGGAGAGGGGAAGTTCATCCCTGATACCACGGTTCTGCACAATAATCCCCTTTCTGGGTGCCAGGGTCACAGCTGCTGTCTGGAGATTACGTACAGAAGCACTCTTCTTCTCGGGAGAGTGAGGTTTCCTGGAGGATTAAGCGCAGCCTGAAAGCAGGAGGAGTTATTCGGCAGGGAGACAAAGAAAGTGAGCCCGTGGCCGTGACGGGCAGCGAGCATCAGGGGAGGAAGACTGTGATCGAGAAGACAGCTGCCAGTAGTTGCTGCTTGGATGGGAGAGGCTCTGGTTTGGGTTTCTGAAGTTGCGGGGTGAAACCCGCCATGGGTTTGGCATGACCCTGCCTGCTTGGCAGGACTCAGGCGCTGCTTTCCCCCTTGAGTGGGAGGTGAACGGAGTCTGACAGACCTCTACCACCTCCTGTGTCTGAACCGAAGTAAATTCTTTGCTCACCATCTCAAGCCCCCTTTAGTCATTCAGAAATAGTGATCACTGTGGTAATCTGAATGCCCATGTAAAGGTGTATTTGCACTCCCCATAGAAAGCTATGCTTTTTGCATTTTCCTCTGTCACAAACACAATGTCACCGTGCCTTCTGAGCCTGCTGCTTTGGTGGTTCCTTCTTCCCTCTTCCTTCTCAGCTTGGTTTTTCTTTTTTTTTTTTTCTTTTTCTCCTGTTTTTTTTTTTCTCTTGTCCTGCTATTTCACCTCTTGGCTGCACACATTCCTGGGAAAGTACCCAGAAAAATTCTGCTACCCATGTATCATTTGCCAGCACCTCTGTTTTGTGTAGGAAGGTCTTCTATATTTGAAGCCAGGGCCATCTGCCTTGTTCCTAAAAAAAGAAACCAAAACAAACAACCAACCAAAAAACAGGTTTCTTGCAGTTTTCCACAAGGGCAATGTCCATAGTTCTTCCGTATAACTTTAAAAGGAAAATCCAACCTGTCCTATAGTAGTGCTATTTGAACCTTCTATTTATCAGTTACTTCAGAAACTGAGACTCATTGCACTTACTGGGTCAAATTTCCCACAGATCCCATGTGCCGGCTGCCTCTTTTTAGTGGCTTCAGAACCCACTAGTGCTTTTTATAATGTGAAACGAATGGGTACGGCACATGATGTCGGAAAGGAGAGGTGGAGGCAGAGGAGGCTGACAATGCATGCATTCAAACGATGTGAAAATGCAAGTGGGAAAAACATGACTCTGTTAGTAGAGCTTGTCAGAAGTATCATGTACTAGCAAATCGTAGCTACTTTGAAGGCAAAAGAACAGAACTTAAAAGGAGCAGAATTCCAGGAAGATGCTAATGAGTGAGTATTGAGTACCAGTGTTTAAACATAATGTCGTAGTTGCTAGTTATGGACCCTGCTGCATGGGTATTTCCAAAGTACAGTATGAATCTTAACCACTTCGCTTTTAGAACTGCATTTCCATTTGCCTCCAGCTCCACAAAATCCCCTCTAACAGGGGACATTGTCAAATAACCTGGTAAGATATAAAATACTGCAGTTGCAGCTGAAAATAGTTCATGCATTTGATGTTGCATTTAGACACAAACATAAATAAATGGTAAATGATACAGAAGCTATTGAGAAGAGAAGGTTGGTGTAAGGTAGAAATGTAACCTGTCCTGCTCACTTCTGTCCCCGGTTGATACTTTTGTTAGAGCAAAATGCTGAAGAGCTCTTCCTTGCCGAGGAGGAACCGAAGCAACTTCGATATTTTTTTTAATCACAAGTCCTTAATGCGAAGAGTACTGATAACTGATCGCATCTGGTGAATTGGATTAGGATCTAGTTAGCATGAAGAGTTTAGGAAATTTTTGTAAATTTTTAAAAATAATACGTGAAAGAAAGAAACAACTTAGTTGAAAATTCAGAAAAATATTACTGAAATGTTCCTTGGAGCTAACTTGAAAGCAGCTTTCCTGCTCCTGAAAGATGTAGCACACATGAATGGTAACCTATTTTATTTGTTAGCATTTTCTATTCAGATAATTTGGTATGTTTAAAGATATCTGTTGTATCTAATTGACCCCTGTAGTTTAGAGTCCATCTAGAAATCTAGGCACATACTGTGAAAGATCAATAAAGTGATTTTAGTGTTTGTGAAAGCCATTTTTCTGGCCTAGTTTATGCATTAAAAAAGATAATATACCTGTCCTACATTTGTGAAGTATCTTAGCAAACACGAAAGGACAGTCTATTCAGTTTATGTACTTTGTTTTCCAACCCTGTGTTGTAATGGCATGTTTCCAAGCAAAAACATACTTTTTCCTCTAATCTCATTCACTTACATGCACATCAGTTATTTTGTATATTGAAGAAAGGTTAAATTCAAGCTGAAATATGGTCCAAAGGAGAGATGGAGGCAAAAACTCTTTTCTAGAAAGCTTACTGTAGAGGAATAGAATTATTTTTTCCCCATGTCTCTAAATTTGGGGCTTACATCAGCACTGAGAAGCAAAGGCTTTTTGAAAAGAAAATTATGAGCTATGTAGTAGAAATTTTAAGATGGAAATAGCTTCTGTCCCTTCCCTCTGTTGCAATTCTGACTATCTGCTCAGCTTTAGGTGTGCAATTTTTTTTTTTCTGTGGGATTGTACAGGGCTTATTTGCCTAACATACTCATAACAGTGCTTCAGCTCATAGGGGTGGCACGTGAGACCCCTATGTCTCACGTGCAGGTATTAGCAGGTATTTTGTGTCCAGAGGAAAAAATCTTGAACGATAGTTATCAGGATGGACAAACATGTCTAACACTACATCAGATTATTGAAGACTGTGGGAAAATTGTATTTGACTTCTGTAGGGCATCTCACATCTGGCTGCTACATCTTGGATTAATTGGGGCTTTTTTATTATGAAGCTCCTTTCTCCTTGAAATATTTAGAAGAGAGATGAAATTTTGTCGACGTTCCTAGTGGTGTTATATTGCAGATACAGCATAGGTAGAAAGAAAAGAGGAGTATGGCTTTTGGGGAGAGAAGGATTTGTGTGTTTTTGGAGTCATTACACTTCAGAGGTACATCTCTCTGAGGAAGCCCCTCTGTAGCAGGGCACAGGAGGTTCCTCTCCTGTGGATCAGCTTGGGATCAGCTCATGCAGCACACCTGGGACCACAAAGGATCCCTGTAGGAAACTTTGGTGCTGTGAATGATGACTGGAT
The DNA here is from genome assembly GCA_009806455.1 of Tetrax tetrax. NCBI lineage: Eukaryota > Metazoa > Chordata > Aves > Otidiformes > Otididae > Tetrax > Tetrax tetrax. The sequence goes on from WHYT01016971.1 coordinate 35,687, forward strand.
TCCATCCAGGCACCGCACTCCCAACTAGGATGGAGTAGGATGCGTAGGATGAAATGTGGGGAAGCACTTCCTTCTCTTCTCACCCTGCTCGGTGGATATTTGTATCGCTCTCCCGATCTTGGTCACAATGTGTATTGTGGCTGATGGCCCAGCTTCACTATCTGGTGTTCCCAGCTCTCTAGCCCTGAGTTGAAGGGATTCTTCTATTTTGTGGGGTCCTGTTCCTCTGTCCCAGGGCAGCCTTGAGAGCCCAGGATGGTTTGTTTTTCTTTTAATATCTGTGTGTCTGAATGAGTGCTGGGGCTCTCAAATTTAGAGCAGAAATTTTAGACGAGCAAATTTCTACTATATCCTGAGAAGACCAAAAGTCACCTCTGCCTTAACTTGATACCTTCAGTCAGATTCCCCAAGTCAGGGCAATGTTTAGAAAGTAGTAAAAATAGTAATGATCCAGGAAGTCAATTTTGTTAGACTGAGTTAAAAGGACAAGAAAGGAGACGTGAGGGACTTGTCCCACTTCATAGCAAATCAATCTCTGTTTGAGTGCCAGTAGTTTGGGGGTTTGTTTTTTCAGGAGATTAATATAGAAGGCCAGCAACTATTTCTGCTTGCAGGAGCAAGCATAGTATGTCCTCAACATTTTCCGTGGCTTTCTCTTATCACAGATAGCTGAAGCGTGAAGCACATTCTGAGATGCTTCTGTGTTGTTCACTTGCATGGAAGAAAATAGCAGTAGGTGGGATACTGGAAAAGTTAATAGCACTTACTCAGTGTGGAGGTGAGATGATGGTTTTGTTTCAGCAAGATAGTGACTCATGATACGAAAAGGAATGTAACGAGGATGGTTTATTTTAACTTAGATATCATAGGTACCTGTTGAGGTCTAAGAAGAAGCAAGTGAACCTTCGGCAGGAATATTGTCAGGGTTCAATACCCTGTAGTGATCCGAGCTGTGGAAGCCTGACTCATCACACGAGAATACAGACCGCTCTTTCTGGGGCTTTTTGAAAGGAAGAGTGGTGCTGTTGTTGGTAGGGTGCTGCCCTGTGCCAGAACACCGCAGCGGATGGCGGCATGTGCTGTGGGATTCGTTGGTCTGAATCCAGTGAATCTGAAGAATAACTGGGATTTGAGACTGTTTTCTTGATTGGTAAATTGCTGTGGTCAGGTCCCTTTGGGGCATCAGCAATGTGAAAGGCACTGCTTTACCCTGCTCTGACTTCTTTCACTTCATTTCTTCTTTACACCCCAGCCATCCTGAAGAGAAATTCCACAGGTGAGACTTAATATCTCCTAACCAGTGGAGGGCTTTTTTTTCCGCGGCCTTCTCTTTGTTTGATCTAGATTCAAAGTTATGAGACTATTTACTTAAAATTTCTGTTGATAGATGCCGTCCCCAAGGACCCTAAAATCTCATTGCTGAGTTTACTGAACCTTTTTGGGGGGTATTTCTCTTACCAGCTTTTTGTGACCTACGAGAACTGTGGTGGTGCAAGTATATCCGCTTTTAAACAGAGCTGAAATCTGTTTTATTTCATTTTCTATGCCAAGCTGTTGTGGAAGTTGATTAAACAACACTTCCAAAGGACTCACTGCAGGACGAGTGCTTACAAGGAGAAGTTCTACTCCTCTTAGTATGAACAAGAAAACTGGTCTCCGTTTTGGCCTTTTATTCCGCTGTCTCCTGCGTAGACTGCTTCATTACTCTCATCCATCTGTTAATGACTGAATGAAGGCCTCTGAAAGGTGTCATAAGTCCTTCCTCTCTTTGCTTTGATATGAGACCTTTCTGTGGTGACATACGAAGGTCTTGTCCACTATTTTGGTACCAAGTTGTGAAGTGCCTCAGAGCATGGGAAAGTGCGTGTCCGGCCTTTAAAGGCAATTTACTGGTGGCAGTAGACAAATACTGCCAAATAGTGCGTAGTACTGCCCAGCCAGATTTCTTTAGCCCACTTTGGTCACAAAGTCGCCAGCCAGTCACACGTGGCCCCAAGTTAAAGCGAAAACACATTGTTAAAGCGAATGTGTGGCTATTGGAGATGATGAAAAGTCTTTCCTAGGTGGAAAGTTGGCTCCTTAGTGGCTGAGCTGGTGCATCAGAGGAGAGGGCAGGTCATGAGTGGACAGACCCTTGGGCTGTAGGCGCTTGATGCTGCAGAGGAGGTTTTGGTGAGAGGGTGTGAGAACATGTGCCAGAGGGAGGCCTATGTCTGCTCTTAGACCTCAATCACAGCTGCGCAGTTGCTGTATGGATGCCATACCGCATCGGCGCCAGGAACTCTTTGGCTCTGGTGGAAATAAGTAGGTGAAACGCCTCTCCTGCCAGGTAATGCAGACTTACAAAAAACACTGCCTTGGCACTCTATGGGAGGGAGCACGGCGCTGCGTGGGCCCCTCAGCATGTGGTAGCGTTAAAGTGGATGGTTGAGAGCAAAGTGCTCCTGCACAGCAGAGACTGATGAGTATTTTAAACATTGCTGCTAAAGAAATCAAGGAGTGGAGATGGCTTCTGATCCCCAGGAAGATTTCCTGAAACAGAACAGAAGAGTCTGAACAAAGCAGACATTTCTCCTACAAGACTCCTTCTGCAGGCTGCATCCCAGGCTTTTTTTTCTGAACAGTTTTTAGATCCATCTCACTTGCAAGTTGCCTGCCTGGGATCTCATTGGCATTCTGCTTTTCTGCTGTAATCTCATGTTGTTAAGGAGCGTGATTTTTGTTCTTAGCTGTGCTGCATATAGAAGATTACATAAATACCTTGGAAATCTTGCAAGGGGAAGAAGAAACCCTCCAAAAAACACCAGATCCTTCCTCAGAAACATTTTGACCATGTAATCTTATGTCTTCCTCTCAGAGAAAATTCTGTTTAAGATAAGAGGAAGGCAGACATGCCTCTTTACCAAGAAAGTCACAAACTGCCTTCCTAATGGTCCAGCTGTGCTAATGAGCAATTACAGACCAACACACTGAGCTGGGGTTGATTTGTTCTCCTAGCAGTTGTTGCAGATGTTTTGATACGGGAGTGCTTTGCCCTCCTCTCCTCCTCGTGTTGAACTTGTGTCATTTCCATCTCCTTCCTCCTGCCCTCTCTTCCCTGGTAAGTTGCTATTCAGTTCCTAATTTGAAGCAGTTTCATAAAGCTTGTAATTCTGAGGTTCAGCTCTCCTGTCCATAACCCTCAAATTAAAACAAAGGATAATCCCAGAGGTGGTGGAGGGGCTGGTTTGTTTCCCCTTGCAGCACAGCGGTTTAGTTTCCCACTGAAAACTGTTATTTTCAGCAGTGTGCCCTGGGTACAGGGGGAAAATTGGGCACAAGACTCTTTATATTGGGTTATTGTCAGTGTATTTGAGTTCTGAAATCCTCAATGACAGGGTCTGTGCAAGTGCTGGGGGCAGCCGGACAAGCTCGATGGGGTGCAGACCCTGAGCCTGCGGTTCAGTGGAAACGCTGCATGGGCACCATGTTGCTCTTTGCCAAATCGAAAGAGTGGCTTTTGTTTTTTCTTCTAAAGTCAGAAATGCATCAAATAATATAATTGATGAAAAAAAAAAAAAAGATTTTTATCAGCCACACTTCCTTCTTTTCAGAAAGAGTGAAAATTTGTTAAATATGCTTGCAACCACAGAGAGAGAGGGGAGTGGAACTTCAAACAGCGCTGCTAAAAACAGCCTGGGCTGCTTTTGTTTGGACTTTCAAAACGCAGCAGCTTAATGCCTCCATTGTACGCGGGGGGGAAATATGCTAATTCGAAGCACATTTCCCATCAGAAGCCCTTTCAGTCCTGTCATCGTTGAGATATGAAGGATGATAAAAGCAGGGAGAAGGAGGAGGCCCCGTATTATGGGAGCGCGGCTGCTGGTTATTGTCCATGGGGAGCGGGGCTGAATAGGGCTGACGAGACCAGTCACCCGTGAAGGCCCGTGGCCCCGGGGCCGTGCGGGTTCCCATGGGCGCCGGCTGCCCCCTGGTCCTGTCGGGACCTCCTGCCACTGCTGCCACAGGGGCAGGTGTCACATGTTGGGGGCACTCCCCACGTCAGCCGCCCCGCCGCTGGCCAGGATGGGAGTGGAGGGGCTGCCATAAAGATTTGCAAGGGCTGGCCACCGTCACCTGTGCTGCAGACCTCTAACCCAGTATTTATTTCTGGGTAAGGTGAGCAGCTACTTTCTGTTTGCTTGAAGTGCAGTTTAAGCTGAAATAACTGATTTTTTTTTTTTTTTTTTTTTTTCCTGAAAAGGCCTCCACAGATTCCTTTTCAAGTTGCTGATGCTTACAGGGCAGTGGTGCTCACTGGCTGCGTGCTGCTGAGCTCCCTCAATAAAGAGGCACCTGCAACTTGGGAAATGCGTGCTGCAGCAGTTGGTGTGGTTTTTCCCCTCACAGTTATGAAACAGAGGGGAGTCTTTGAAATGCTACTTAGTCTGTTACCAGTCATTATATGATTATAAACGCAAAGCCAACCACATCCTGGGCTGCAACAAAAGGAGTGTGGCCAGCAGGTTGAGGGAGGTGATCCTGCCCCTCTACTTTGCTCTCGAGAGACCCCACCTGGAGTACTGCATCCAGCTCTGGAGCTCCCAACATAAGAAGGACATGGACCTGTTGGAGAGGGTCCAGAGGAGGCCACGAAGATGACGAGAGGGCTGGAGCACCTCTCCTATGAGGACAGGCTGAGAGAGTTGGGGCTGTTCAGCCTGGAGAACAGGAGGCTCCGGGGAGACCGTTTAGTCGTTTCCCAGTATGTCAAGGGGGCCTACAGGAAAGACAGTGAGAAACTCTTTAGTAGGACCTGTTGTGAAAGAATGAGGGATAATGGTTTTAAAATAGAGGGATGTAGATTCAGACTTGATGTAAGGAAAACATTTTTTACAGTGAGGGTGGTGGAACACTGGAACAGGTTGCCCAGAGAGGTGGTGGATGCTCCATCCCTGGAAACATTCAAGGCCAGGTTGGACGGGGCTCTGAGCAACCTGATCTGGTTGGAGATGTCCCTGCTCCTTGCAGGGGGGTTGGACTAGATGACCTTTAAAGGTCCTTTCCAACCCAAACTGTGATTTCAGGTTGAAATAAATAGATTTGTCAGTGTTTGGTATATATTAAAAATCTGTAAGGACTCTTCTTTAAATACAGCATGATATGTATAAAAGCCTACGGTTTGATTTTTTTTCTTCTCATCTCTTTCTTAAAGTCATTAAAATCTCTTTAAATGGAGCATTTTGTTTCAGGCATCTGACCCTGTTTGTCTGGAGCTGGGGAGATGCTTGGTTTACTGAGGAGAACTACATTTTCTGTTTTCTTTTAACAGGTGCTAGTGTTTTATTGTAGAGAATTTGGGATTAAATGAACTCAAGGTTCTGATAATGTTGCTATGATATTTGCTTGGAAACAGTTTGAAATGGCAATGAGAATTTAGTTGTAGTTTGTTTGGCTCTATAAACCTGCAGTGTACTAATGGCAAATTAAACTAAGAAAATGGGCTTTTGATTGCATTTGCAATCTGGTGATGTTCTGTCTGCAATAGAAATATGTGCTACACTTGAACACACAATTAGTTTAAATATTTCTGAGAACCATTGTTGGAATCAAGTGCTTAGAAATATTTTAAAGTAATGGTTCATCTTCAGTTTCGTCCCTGTACCAATAAACTTGTGAGCAGGCAAATCGGGCTGATTGATTTTGGCCGGGCTTGAGAAGCTACGATTGTCTTCTGCAACCTGTGGGCAAGTCTCTGATCTGCAATGAGAGGAACTGTGTCCCATGTTGAGCAGCACACCTTCAGTCACCTCAGGATGGTTAGCACACACTTGATGTAGCACAGTTTTTTGATACAGAGACAGTTTCTCCTACAGACCAAAGAATAAACCTTAGCCAGAGGCATTGACGTTCTTTCTGCCTTGTGCTTTTTCCCAATGTTTTAATTTTTTTTTTTTATTTATCCATCCCTTCTCCCTTTCCCTGATTCCTTATCTCCTTTCTTTTCCTCTCCAAAATGTGCAGAAAGGTGGAGCAGATGATGGTACTTTAGGGATCGATAGTGGTGATAGATATACAAGATGTTTCTGTAGTACTACTGGGAGCAAAAATGCCTGGTGCCATTTTGAATAAGAAATGTGAGGGTCTCCAGAGCAAGCACATAACGATAATGCTTAGTGTTTACACTTGGGAAGCTTTGAGTGCGGGATAGATGGTTACAAACGTGCTGACACCCAGAGAGCAGAAATAAAATGGGATGGGAATGATACAAGGAACAGATGATGAAAAGTAGACAGACACTAAATGAATTTCACTCCGACTCACAACAAAGTGCAGAAATGATGCCTTTCAGCTGTTTAGAACAAGTGAATGCCATGTTTGGAAAGAAACAGAGAGATGGGCATGTAACTAGGCAATGTCAGGATGGGATCGCTCAGAAGAGAGCCGGAGTGGTTTTCAGGCAGGAGGATGGGAGGCCCGTTCAGAGGCCGGGATCCCACTCCCTGTCTTTTTGGAGAAGCCGCTTCTTCTGCATTGACTGCGGCAGGGGCCTGGCCATTGTGCAAGCCCTCCTTTGGGCTGAGTCTCGAAACCTGCAAGGCTGCAGAAGGGCTCTTCCCGCGAAACAACCAAGAAGCTCCAAGATCAAGACATTTAAAAAATTAGGCGAGACGAAGAGTTGGAAATGTATACTCCAGGGAATAATCCTGCCCTGGCAAGGGGTTCTGCTTGACGGCTTACCTGGGAATCTGGGCTGAAAGCTGCTACTTTGTCCTTAACTCACCCTATAGCGCTTTTGTCTCAGAGCTCGCTTTGTATGCAGGATCACCCACTGCAAAAATTTCAGCAAAAATTGAGGCGTGACATGATCCAGACCGAGCCTCGACCGCGCTTGTTGTTGGCCGGTTAAGTCATTCCCTGTTTATAAGGTAGAGGGTGGGTTGTTTTTTTTTTTTTTAATTGCGCTGAACTCCCCGGTGCACACTTAACTTTTTATGGGTGCAAGTGAAAGACCTGTTAAACACTTCAGCGGCCGTTGTTTGTTGTCCGGTGGCGATGTTCTCAAAGGCATTGTAAAGCACGGAAAGAACCACTACTTTATACATGACTGGGATCCCAATTTATGCAGCTAGAAAGAGAGGATTGGAAAAGCTAGGCCGGTCGAAGTTGCCTGGCACATATTTAGTCGATGAGTTAATTGGACACCCTCAAAGTAGAACTTGTTAATGTCCTGCCGCTTTGCTAATGAGGATATCTGCTCTTGCACAGAATACAGTGATTAATTGGGGACTCTTTCGTTAGTGTCTTAACTGAGGATTTCATGACCAGCGTCTTGTGTATGAACAGAAACTATATCTGCAATTCAACAGGCGGTGCGGGGCTGTATGACAGAGCCAGTCCAGGATCTTTCCCAAAGTATAAATTATACTGGAGTGGGAATCAGCGTCAGGGAGCTACAGTCACAGTGACTTACAAGGTGCTGAAACTTTAAACGGTGGATTTCAGTGCCTTGTACCAATCATTACTGTGATGCTTTCTTTTATGTCAACATTTTGACTGCTGAATTAGGTGGGATTTTCAAAACGTTGACACGCAGCTGCCCAGTAATCCGTGAGTGGGCTGCAGCAGTGGCACTGTGCTTAGTTGTGCGTTCACTATCAAACTTAATACCTATTGCATTATTCTCTAAATTAGTTTGTATTCCTCATGGTGGTTCCAATGATGCTGATAAGGTTTTCTGCGCAGTAACAATATGTGTATAGAAATATGCATGAAGAAAACATATGCATATACATACACTCACACGCACACAGAGATATATTTTCTGCGTAAGTATACACACATGTATGTGTATGTGTGTCTTCATCCCTGTCTCTCCCCATGCCCCTCCAATGTGGGGTACTTTTTTATAATGAGTGCCCCCGATTTCTTTTTGGGGAGCTGTAGGGTTTTGTGCTTCTTTATATTTCCTTGCTTTTTTTCCACGCTTTGTGAAAAGACTGGACTGAGGCCAAGACTGAGGAACAAAACGAGTACTGAATAGATGAGAGATTGTAGGTGGGATGCTGAAGTCTATGTGAAGAGTGGGAGGGCAGTTTTGAAAATCAGAACTGGATGTAAAGTTAACTCAGGATTGTCTGATTAAATCTGACTTTGTGGAGCAGAATAAGTTTGTTTCAAGGCTGAACTCGGTGAAGTTCAGATTTATTTATAGATAGATAGAGAAAAAAAATTCAACAGGTAGCCTTCCAATACCAATCCTCTCTCAGACTCTCATGTGTTTGGAGACTAAGCAGCGGTATTAGCAGGAATGTATTATAATGATACCTTTGCTGCCTTTCTAAAACTCTGTCAGAAACAGCTCTTCTTACAAGTACAAGAGGCACTTCTACTTAAGTGCTAGCAAGTGTGACATAAATATCTAGGATACTGTTTCAGTATGTCCAAGTACTTAGGAACTCTTGTTAGTCTTCTGAAATGGCAGCAGGCTTTGGCAACAGTATTGGAGAAGAGGGTTCATAGCAAAAGCTGAGTAGGTTGGATTGTCTTCAAGGCAGAGAATTAAGGGAACAAAGACAAAAAACCTGAGCCTATCGGTTTCCTGCTGCACTGCAGCATTCCTGCTGCTGCCAAATGCATGACTCAAGGCAGAAGGATGGAGACACAAAGATGACAGCTGAGAATCTCATCTTCTGTTGTGAAGGTGACAGAGAAAGAAAAAAAAAAAGGTGATTGTATGTGCCAAAATCAAGAACCTAGCCCTTAAAATGATGGAGGAACATTCGAAGCACTGTTGAAGGCCTTCATACATTAGTTATGTATGTGAGGATATTGCCACTGCTGAACAGAAAATGTCTTTAAGACTGGGTAACTGAAAGCCTTGTTTTGCTGCCTAATTTTAAATTTAAAGCATTTGAAACTTGCCATGCATTACACTTGTAGGAAACTATACATATTGCTCTAAAATTGTTGAGCTGGAGCAGAAATTGAAGATGACCATCAGGGCTGGCACTCTAAACATTGCTTGCCGAATGAAAGCTACTTCTGAGGGAGATGCTGGGATGTCTTTGCTTTTGTTTCTTATATTTCGGTGCTCTTTCAGCTATAGTACAAATGGGCTCCAGTCTGTCAGCATTTTTTTTTTCTGGCTTGCCAAGAGCATGGTGCTGCTCCAGGCAGCCTCGCAGGAGAGGTATGCCGGAGGTGACGTTGCTCCCAGCTCTGTTTCAAATGTAGCCTATTTTTTTTTTTCCATTTTTACTGCTTTTCCTCAAAAGTATTTGGCATGGTTGAGATCCTCGTGTTCTGTCTATCAGACTTCTGAATTATTTTCCCTAGGTCTATTTTTTAAATACAAGTTCATTACACCCAGAAAAAAAACTTACTAAAGCCATTAGTAAGGCTAAAAAAATAACATCCAGCATTTTTTTTTAATTAATTCCATGCTGCTTACTGCCTTTCTTAGGCAGAAATGGACCTCTCAGCTGCTTAAGAACATCTTCAACTTCTGCTTTCGTTTTGACTTTGATTATAGCTCTTGAGGCTTTTTTCTTTGGTAGCTTTCACATCTCTGCCACTTGAGTCATCTTTGAGACTAAGACTTGATGAGACATAGCTACTAGAAAAGCCATACAGAACCATCTATTCACTCTTTAAGGGATTTTTTCCCCCACCCTTTATGTTCCAAATAAAGGTTATCCATCTGTGTATGTTCTGGATTTAGGCTGTTTATTGCCTTTGATTCTCACCGGTGGCTGTGACTGCAGTGGACTGAAGCAGTGGTCCAACTGGAAACCAGCAGGCCATCCGGAGAAATGTATGAAACCCAACGACTGAACGACATCCACTTTTCCTGCCTGCTTGCCACCAGGCATTTAGCTTGGCAGCAGTTACTGACATCTTCATGTGGCTTTATTAAGGGGGTCGTAGGACTGGTCCCTTCACGCTGTTAAGTTCTGCTCACGCTCCTGGACTTAGCTGTACCAGTTGAGTGATTTTCTTTAGTTGCACGTTTACTATCCGCACATAAGCCTTTAGTTTTGCCCTTTCTACAGAAATCCCAAGACTGAGATCGCTAAGTGCAGTGCAGACTCATGTTTTTCAGTAGTCTATGTTTTATATTATGGTAAAAGTGCAGCTTTTTTCCACTGTTATTTGTTCATTAGTTTGGATTTCATTTTCCTGGTAATTAAGTATGTCTCAAAGAATGGGTCCCAATTTTTTTTTTTTTTCATGTACTTGCCAGGTATGTGGCTGCTGCACAACTAAAAGCTTGTTGTCATGGTTTGGTTCTATCCACATGGAATATTTGCCTGCTTTTGCATAAGCTTTCAGAGTGGGTTTTATACTTAAGTCTTAGGTAACTGGTGTAAAACTAGTCTGAACATCAGCAATTTCGTTGAGGGGCATTGCTGAGTGGCTGTGTGTATATTTGTTCTGTCTCTGGAATATTTTTGCATATTTTCTAAAAAAAAAAAAAAAAAAAAAAAGATATTCTAGAAGTTGTCTTTAAAATGCTGGTTTCATGTCAGTCTTGTTTGATGGACAGTCTCTGTATTTTAACTTCTGAGTCTTGGATCTCACAGGCTAATCTGAAATTTCTCTTGAAGGATGTGAGAACACTCTTTATTACAGCTCTGTGAAGCCTTTGTAGAAATCACAACTGTGTACTCATCTGAAAGCTTGTGAAGAATTTGCTATAACTTATGATAGAGCTCCTCAGCCTTCAGAAATGTAAACTAGATGCAGTGACATTAAAGATAGATGTTCAAAAGGAATTGGCATATGAACAGAATTGGGTGTTTAGTACCTTTTTTAACTTGTGCAATTGTGCTATTTTACTTGAGTGAGCAAAATAATTGATTTTTTTTTTTTTAAATCTAGATAAAATAGTTTAAACCCTCATTTTTAAAAAACTATTTTGCAGTCAATATGACTAGATCTGCAGTGCCTTCACATACTTTGCTCCACTGCTGTTCTTCCTTAGGTTTGGCTGTAGGCTCAGAGCTGTGCTTTAGCTGGAGAAATGCTTACTGCTCAGCCCGTCTCCTCTTCTTAATTTTAATTTTGTTCTGCAAATAAAATGCTGCCTGAACTCCTGAAATGTAACTAGCCACCTTCCCTGGTTGCTGGTTATCTAAGTCAGCCTGGTCTGTACAGCAGGTTTTTGTTGAATATAAGTCTTTAAAGAATTTTTTATACTTTCTGTCTTTGTGGATTTATTTTTTGCCATAGACTTAAAGTCTCTCAGTCGCATCACATATTATGAAAAGGATGGATGTGATTAGGGGAGGGAGCATTGGATGAGACAACTTGCTGGCCGAGATGAATGCTCGAAGTGGAAGATCAGCACTCGCGTTGGCACTGGAGGAAATAGCATAGAGTTTGTTTATCTGCTGTGTTTATCTACGATAGGATAGAGGTTTGAAGATTAAGAAATGACTTAAGAAGATAAGTGCTTAAAACCCATCAAATTACAGCAGTCTGGAAAGTAGCAAGGAGGGAGGAGGGAGAACTTTATACTCATATATCATTTGAAGATTTTAGAGGATGATTTAGTAGGTAGAATTAATGCTTTTGAATAGTTGGGATTGATGGCTTCTGAAATCTTCAGTTCAAGTTTGGGGAAGGGGTTATCCTGGGAGAAAGTGGGGGAAATAGTCTCCCAGCTTGTTAATTTTTCTGTTTTTGAAACATCTGCTCTGAAGTCCTGAGCCTGCCTAATAAAATCTGCTTGCTGGCAGGAAAGCAGGCAGCTGTTTAAAGGAGTGGGTCTTGCTGATACAGAGTTGAGGGCTTCGTTAGTGGGATGATCTCTGTTGACAGTCTGTAACCAAAGGTTCTATCTATTTCTGTTTAAAGAAAGGAAATTCCAAATTACGCTTGTGTTTTCTGTGTATTTATACTGATAAGTACTGGTAATAAGTATTATACCACTTGAATTAGTTTTTGAACAAGCCTTTTGTAACTTGGGGTAGTCAGAAGAGAGATTTCAATCTTTTAAACTTTCAGACCTTCCAAAGTTAGCAAAGATGCTTAAGAGATGGAGATACAGACTGACACAGCAGCAAGCAGAAGTACTGACCGAGCAGTGAGAAGTTCCAAGAAAGGGATTTTAATGTCAGAGGCAATCAACTGTTTTGATCAATGACTAAAATTTGTCTGACTTTCAGCACGTAAAGTGTATTTGCTGTGGATTTTCAATCTTATTGATGTTAAATGGGGAAAAACCCATTCTTTGTAGAACATTTTCCTTGTATAATCGTAATCCAAGGTGTAAAAGGAGTTGTCTTTCTTGACTGTGGGATTTGAACAACTTTTAGTAGTGGTTAAAAGAATACAGCAAACCTATAGTTTCACCTTTTAGCTGCTTCCTTGAGGGAGTGCACTTGCAGTACGTGGTCTTGCTGGGCAGGGGTTTCAATGTGTGTATGGACTGCTGTGTGGGCACTGGAGGAGGAGGTTGGAGAAATAAGCCTTGCACCTGGGTTGAGGTCTCTGCTGGGGCTGCTGATTTGATTACCTTCAGGAACCCAACCCACTGCCTCATGTCAGTTCCCGAGGATACTTCAACTTCTCTACATATCAACTTCATCCTGCTTATAAAAAGGTCTGCTGAGGTGGGAGCTTCAACTGCAGACTTTTCCCGGACTCCAAGAAAGCTTTTCAGGCAAATGCTTGACATCAAGTTTTGATGCTGTGATAGGAAACCTTAGGATAAGTCCAAGACCTCTTGGCACCTGGGCTGGAGCATATGTCTGAGCAGTAATGCCCAAAGCAAAGTAACAGCTATGGTGACCGTGGTGAGAGAAGAAGATTTGTGCACTGATGATTTCTTGCAAGAGAAAGGAATTTTCTCTAAAGGTTGAGTCTGGGTTTTTTTTGTGCTTTTCATTAGGCATTTGTAGAAATAAAAATGCACAGCAAAATTGTGGGTGTAGTCTCTTTAACCAGAAGAGGCTGGATTGCAGCTACAAATCTTTCAACTGTTTGCCTCTTCCCACTCTCCTGGTTGACTCCGTTACATGGAACATGCAGCGTGTAGGTTTTAACATCCCCAGCATTTGCTGAATCTGCTGGGCGTCTTTGCAGCCTGCAGAATCGGCTGTGGCGGCTGGACCAGCAAAGCCTGCCAGACCACAAAGGCCATTCCTCCGTGGTCGCTCCGTCGTCCTACACACAAGAAGGGGTGCCTTTGGGCACCTCTGCCCTGTGCAGTGTGGCACACTGTGAGGCCACTGAGACAAGGAAAGTGATAGGCAAGGTTAATTAGCCTCAGTACAGTGCAGCCTTCAACATGTCAGTTATCTTGGGGTCTGCAAGGTGAATAATACCCCTACGTGGTGTTGCCTGGTCTGTGGCTCCCTGGCACGGGGCTGCCCGGAGCAGGCGGGGGACACTGAAAAGTCACCTCATGCAAGCACTCTTGTAGACATGTCCTGGTAGCACAGCTTGTTAGATCGTGCTACAGTCTGTCTTGACGTAGGGGAGCGAGCAAACATGTGCTCAAGAGCAACTCTGTGCTCCCTTTTAAACATGGATTTAGGTCTCTAATGGCAGACATCCTTTTAAAAACCAAGTTGTGTTTTCTTAAACATTTTATCCTTTCAAGTCTTGCATGTGCATTTTAGGTCACTTGAGCTTGCTTCCTTTCTGCTTGCCTGGATTTTTCTGTGCTTTTTTTTTTTTCCATCAGGCTTGCTAGTCAGAGAAAGAATTTAAATTTTCTATGTACATATACATATGCCCACTTTTGCTTTTATGCTTCTCTCACACAGTCTTGTGCGGTGAGCGAGCGGAACTTACTTGGCAAAGAAAGCTAACAGAGAGAGCAGACCCATCGCCCCCCGCCCCTGGAGAGCAGAGGGCATGTGGAATAAATCACAACACGAAGCATAATAATGAGGTCCCATGGGAAAGGGAACCTTGCGATTGTGTGCTGACGTGCACTCCCCTTAGAGACGGCGGCCGGGGGTCTCGCCCCACGGCGGCCAGGGGGGCTCCTTTCTTTCTCACCCGCATCACTCCTCCCGATGTCACCGGTCCATTCACTGCCAAGAGAATTGATTAACGCTCATCGGGAGTCTTGGGAGACGGGGAAAGAGGGGGAGAGCAGAGAGCGAGGGGAAGGGGGTGCGGGCTGGTGATGCTGGTCCCCACGAGGCGGCAAGCCGGGGCACAGTCGGGCACAGGATGGCTATTTTATAGCGGGGGACCGCGGTGACGTATGGCTGAGCGCTCGCTGGCACGGCTTCTCGTGGACCAGTCAGCGGAGCGAAATTGAAGCTGACAAGACTTTTCTGGCGTTTTGGAAAGGACTGTAATCTACTGTAAGGGAGAACAGAGCCGCTCAATCACCGCCGCCGTAAATAGGAGACGGAAGGGAGTGAGAAAGGAGGCGAAGAGAAAAAGTGCTTGCTGGGGGGGAGGGGGGGGCGACATTTTTGGTGGATGGTATGAAGCCAGCCATGGAAACTGCAGCAGAGGAAAATGCAGAACAAAGCCAAGAGAAAAAAGGTACCCAGGGGTCTAACAATAGCCTGTTTAAATCTTTTCATTCAGGGGGCTTAAAGAGGTTTAGGCCAGTTTTGTCACTTTTTCGAATAGCTCTTAAACAATCATTACTGCATCTTTGGGCTTTCAGCTGTCCTTTCCTGCATGGCTTGACAACAAATTAATAGAGCAGCAATCTTTCTGTCTGCATCTGTATTTGCTCTGAATCTGTCCTAACCCTACCCGAAATGATGTTTGCGAAAGAAATCTTGTTCTTGCTGCATCTTTGACGGATTTCGGTAAATTTGGTTTGCAGAGGTAGTGTGTGCCTGTGTGTTTGCATGTCATTTTCGGAACCATAACCTGGTGTTTTCAACGAGACTAGCCGTGTAGCACGGCTTTGCGACACAGTGTGGGAGACTTAGGATATAATGACATATAATAGAGTATAATATCACACAACCTTTGTGTAGTTAGCTTGATGCCAAATGCTACTCTTTTTTTTTTTTTTTTTTTTTTTTTTTTTTTTTTTTTTTTTTTTTTTTTTTTTTAATTCCTTTTCCTTTTCTATGGTGTTGTCTGGCAAATTTTGCTTTTGTAGAGATCTGCCTGCACTGTGATAACAGAGAATAATGCAATGAGTTTCACAACATTAGGTTTCAGGATGTGTTAATTGCTGAGAATTGCTGCTTAATGGAGAGAACAATTCCATGGTAGCGGTTCTGCCATAGGGAGATGGCAGCGCAGGAGGAGAGGGTCCTTCATCCATCTCACCCTTACAGGTGATTTATTTGGTCAGGAGTGCTGAACTTCAGAGGATAAATTCAGGTAGCAAAGGACTGTTTTGTTTCTGCATCATATAATTCATGCCAAATAAATGTCCCGCTTCAGTGTAGCGGACTGCTGTACAAATCATAGCCATATTTTTTTTTGCCAAATGATACAGCAGCAACAAAATTATTAAAATTTCCAGTGCCTTTTTACATGAGTCATAGCATACTTTTGAACCTGTTGTGTGTCAGTTAAAGCACTCTGAGTATCTCATAGGCATAACACAGCTGATAGACTTAAACACTTCCTCAGGTAGAATTGTTTCATTTGTTGTTAAACAGTTCAGATATGAACGTAATGACAAATCCTGGTACGGTCCAGTACCAGATTTTGTTTTCCTGCTTTGAATCTGATTCCTCCTACACACTTTGTATAATTCAAACCGAGCTTCAGTTTCAAGTAAATGAAATTTGTCAAGTGATTAGACATAGTACTACATAATCCCTTAGGGATTTCACAAAAGGAGGTCCACTGATGAGAGATTAAACTCCGAAAGCCATTAGTGTATGTGGACAATAACCCACCTCACTGCAGATTTTGAGTAGTTAATGTACAAAGTGTCCTAAATACCGTGCCTATAAAAGCCCCTTGAACTCATACATCATTCTTCAAAAACTACAGCAATTTTTTGTTCTGATTGATGAGTTTCTTTTAAACTGATAGAACTCATGTACAGTAAACACTAAAGAAGGTTATCCGTATGCATTAGCAGCTGTGCAAAATGAAATGTGTTGCTGAGCGTGTTTATGGTGGGTTTATGGTTTCCCTTTTGTTTTGGCAAGGAGGAAAGCACAACACAGAACAGTAAATCTGTTACCAAGTCAAGGTGGCTGATCTGCTGCTTTCACAGGATACAAGCAGGGAACTTCCTATCTCAATTTTACCACCATTTCCTCGTTTCTCTATGATAATTTTATACTTTGGATCTATTACATAGGTATGTCTGTGTAACACTTCAAGGCTTTGTCCTTGCCCGTTCCCTAATTTCTGAAAGTAACACATGGTCTCTCACGTTATGCTCTTTATTTCTGTTCACTTAAATTTCTGATCTGTTTTGCAGGGAATTAAAATGCAGAAAGCTGAAACGGTCCTACTCCTAGTTCCAACATCAAAATAAATAACCCAGATTCCCCTGCAAAGTTACTGTCATGAAGTGGTGATGTAGGAGGCATATTTGGTTTGGAGGGGGCAGATTTCCCGACATGCTAAGACTGTCGAGCCCAGTTGGGTTTTTAGAGGGGCTCAGTGGGCATCAGCCGCTTCTGAAATGGCAGGATTTTTTCAAAAGGGCTCTTTCACCAGAAGTTCTCATGGAGAAAAATGAGCTTTTTCTCTATGTGACGAAACTTCCTGGAAAATTCTGCTGCTGTTCCGCTTTGGGGTGTAAAATGGAAGCTGACCCCTTCAAAAACATGTCCGTTTACTGTCCGGGCTGGATCTGCTGTGCCTTACACGCTTGCCGGGCTGGCAACGCTTGCTTCTTCCTCTAACATCCCACCTGGACTGAGCGTCATGGCCGTCCATTGTGAGATGGTGCCCTAGCTCCGGGGACTGTGAGGCAACCACCACAGCTTGAAGTGACTGAAGCGCTATGGCAAAGTCATACCTCTTCCTTCCAGAAACGAATTGCAAAGTCCAAGGAGATGAACGAGCATCAGAGGGGGTCTGGGAGATGTTGTTATTGCTAGTACTGAGCAAGAGAAGATCCTGAACATTTGGCTTTGGGTATTCCAGTTCGCGCACAGTATACTTTGCAGTGCTAAATTCAGGGGAAAGTGTCTGCGTTTAACTATTAGCAAATTGTACTTTTCAGCTATGAGTTTTTTCCCTTTACCAGAATCTTAAACCACAGGTTTCCAGGTTGTGATTTTTTAGTGCAAGGGCCTCCTTAATGATGTCCTGTAATTGTATGGAATAAATACTTGGAGGAAAGTGGATGAGGACTGCGTGCTGTCTATGTACAGGGCTCCCGGTACTCCGGAGGAGAATGCTGGAAAGCGGTACTGCCCGAGCACCTGGGATGAGCAGCGATCATGATTGTTCAGTTTGAGCATCTAATACGGTCAGATCTGAACGGTGGGGTCACGTAGGTACTGGTTTGTATTTACCATCCCTGTGGCAAATGCAGATGGCCAGCTATTTTGGATTGCAATGTAGCTGAGACAATTTACACAAGCTAATGTGCTTTATGAGTAATTACTGATTGAGAAATTAAAATGATTGATCTCATTTCTCTTTTTAAAGTTTGCTAAATTGTATATGAATTCCAGTTTTATATTTTAATAATTATTCTAGTGAATCCCCTGCCTGATTCAGGCAGTGATACTGCCCAGCTGATGGATTCAGTGTTTATCAGACATTTGTTTCTCTCCCCCCAGATGAGTGGCTGCTGCCCCAGTTTTTTTTAATTGGAAATGGAACAACACCCATGTTGATGGAGATAAGAAATAAGTCAGCTTTATACGGCGTATCAGCAGCCCTTATCAGAGGAGAACACCATGAGCAAGCCGAAGCAAAATGTTTAACAGATACTTTACAGGGCTGCAGGACAGATTGGATGCATTTTAAAGATGAAGGTTTACAAATTATTACAAATGACAGGGTTTATCTTGCAGGCATTAAATTAAATCAAAACATGAGGACTGGGCAGGCAGATTTACTGAGGTGGAATAAATAAGAAAAACGAAATGCCGTTTTGCATCAGCGGTGAAGGATATAGAGCCTGATAAAGATTAACAGAGACAAGAAGTTTCCTTTTTCATTTAACTATGAGAAATACTACCAAGCTGCAAAATTCACAAAACAAAATAAAATAAAACCCAAGTGTGCATGACCATGGTGAGTTCAACAGTTACACATGGGAGGATGGAAGACAGCCGTTAGACTAGGATATATTTTCCTTCTATGAACGCATACGGTGTTCAAATTGCCGATGTTGTGCTGAGGAATAATGCAAACCAGCCTGAGCAGCTGTTCCCTACTGATGTCCTCTCGATGAAAGAAGACCTCGTGCTCAGGAAGGGCTGTGAGCTTTATTATTTTCATCATATGTGAAGCAATCTTTCTGATTTTAAACTCTAAATAGATGACTACATGCTAGTCAAAAATGGAATATTTCTCTTAAACACAACTGTACGACTGTGAGCGATAGTGTAAATGAAGCTGCTAAGGTGCGAGGTGAGAAAGGAGTGAATTAATGCGCAGTTTATTTCATGTTTACTTAAGTTCTTTTTACACAGTGAGCTTACAACATTTTGATGAATCACAGGTAGATGTATTTTTCATTACAGCAAATTGAAAAAACTGTCTTTTTTTTTAATATACATGTTATGGTCATTAACCAAAATTTTCAAACGTACGTTCTTAATGTTAGGCTCACACAGTGATATCAGAGCTGTCAAGCTGTTTAAAGATTTTTAGTATGCTGCGTATTTTTTCCCATTTCAGTCAGTTTATTGATGTTTCAGATCCCCTGAAAACAATAACTGCTTTAAGTCTAAGTCCCTGAAGAATACAGCTCTAGGAAGAGAGGTCCAGCCCAGGGAGAATCTGGGACACGCGATATTCCGGGGATAATAATTTGGCAGGCTTAGTGATTTAGGTTTTAATGAATAGGATTTGGTTTCTAAACAGGCGAGGGTTGAAAAACACTCGGAGAACGTACTCATGCTGGTCCAAATGACCTCATGAAAGCAAAAAACCCAGACATATGTGCCACAGGGTATGGTAGCAGAGGGGGGAAAAACCCAGATGCACATGCACAATGGACTCTGCAATGGGAGCAGAGGGGTGAGGGGGGAACGGAGGGGTGGAGGGAGTCCCCTTTGGTTGCTCTGGCCCTTCCTCATTTTCTGGCCAGCCTTCCTCCTAATGCAGTATTCATCACCAGGTCATAAATGACCAAACAACAACCCTCCCTTTGCTCCCGGGGACAGATGAATGTCGTAACTGTTTGTTTCCTCTAAAGCCATATGCTAAAGGCAGCAAGCGTGAGGATGCTGGGCACTGGGAATTTTATTACAGGCGTACAAGGTGATTCATCCCAAATGAATATTGAACACCACAGTCGCCGTCAGCGAGCCCGCGTGGTGTGACATGAAAACGTTCTCGGTCCTGGAGGCGCTGCAGGATCGAGTACAACCTGGTTCAGACAGGAGGCCTCCAGCTGCGTGGAGAGCGTTGTAACCTGGATGTGCAATTAGTGTAGGCAGTTCCTCAAGAAGCAAAAGATAAAGAAGTCATTTAAACTTAATTCCTTTCCTGATCATTTGGGGTACAGAGTTTAATTCCTATCTACTGTGTGCAGTAGTTGTTACGTCACTGATGCTTCTGGGGCCTTTCACCTGGTGGTGATTTTGCATGAGTGGGCCTGGGTGGGTCCCAGCGAAGCCACCAAAAGATTCTCTTCAGCTTCAGAGGTCGTGCCGGGCGTGCAGTAAGGGCTACCAAGCAGCCATTGCTAGGTGACAATTTGCAGAGCAGTGGAAAAACTGAGATTCCTTGTGCAGTTTGAACCGGTTCCTAATGGAGAGAGCCCTGTTATTGCAAAACCAGAAATTGCTAATTAAAAAAAAAAAAAAACTTCATAGAATATTTTCACTTAGAGTAATGAAGCTACAAAGTTTACGTGCTGTCTCCACATTTCAGGGTTTGGTGTTTGTCCCACAGCAAGTGAGTTTTGTAGCCACTGCAGGAGAAATCTCAGATGGTGTGTTCAGGCCTGATAGGGTAAAATCCTTTTGGTGCCAAGGGTTTGGTCTAGATGCTGCTGCAGTGCAAATGAAGAATTTTTTTTTCTTCCTGGAAGTCTTTGCAGCTGGTTGTGTTTTTCATTTATTTATTCTTAAATCTGAATCTATTACCAATGTCCAGTAAGTAGATTCAACACAGCAAAGAGCAGACAGCTGGGAGGGAGGGGGGAGACGATATGCAGTACTAACAAGGAATTCTGTTATTTTCCATTTTGTATCCAATTCAATTATGGCATTCCTTGTGATCTCATAAACAGGATTGTTCCTCTGTAAGCAGAAGGAGATGATGTCATCCTGAGCGCACACAGTCGGTTTGGAACAATACTTTCAACACATTTCGAATTTGGTTATGCTCATAACATGTGGAATCTGCCTTTCCTAATAGGAAGGGTAAGCCATACAAAATGGAATAATGTGTTTTAGGAAAAATGTGCTACCTGGTGCCTGCTTGCTGCGTTGTGTGTGAGTTGCTGAGAGGGGAGACATACAAAGCCATGCCATCCTTTAGGGAGCCATTGATACTAAGTTTGCATCCCGGCCCCAAAAGACTGTTTTAGTGTTGGAGTTCATTTGCCGGTGTAGGAGACGAACAGATTCATGTTTCAAATCTCTAGATCCAGCATTTGGATTTGAGGCCAAGATTTTTTTCTCTTCTTGACGTATGTAAATGTAGCTGTGCCAAACTCGTCGTTGCGCCAGCAGCAAAACCACTTTGAAATAGGGACCGGGTCCAGGACCTCCCTAGCCCCTCACAGGCCAGAAATTTATGGCATTCCTACTCCCTCTGCCCCTCAAAATTTGTCTCTGATCTAGTTTATGGTAGATGGGTTTTCGGCATCATAACCTTCACTTCCACCACCTGCTGAAATGCTGCTTAAGTCAGATTTATTTTGGCTGGAGATAATGGCTACTTTTTCATTTAGCCCCTGCAGAGGGGGACCCTGGTACATTTTAAATAAAGGTCTCTGTCTCGCCCTGACAGCATGACAAAGCCATAGCAGTGCCGCGGGGGGACGTGTAGGTTCAAAAGCGTTGTTTTGCCAGTGACCTCTTCCAGGGCGCTCAGGAGCCTGTGCCGATGAGTGTGCGAGTGGGTCAGGTGCGTTGCTGTGCGTGGGGTCTCGTGGCTGAGCTTCATCTGTCCTCTGAACAGATGAGGAGAAGGATAACTGCTCTCCTGCATTGCAAACCTGGAACAAGTCTGTTTGAACATACTCGGTCCAATCTTTTGGATGTGACCAGAGCCTACGTGAAATAAAGCCCATGATGTTTTTCTGTTTTGTGTAAGAAAGTAACAGAGCAAACTCCTGTGTTTGCCCTACCTTGGCACATGAGAATAACCATTTTCTTTGACAGATTTAGGGTCTTTTAAAAAAGCAGGTAATGTGGTTTTCTATGACTTTGTCTTCCTTTACTTCTGGAGCAGAGAGCTCTTTGCCATGGACGAAGAGAGGGAGACGTGAGAGTGGGTGGAGGGAAGGAATAGATTCTTTCCTCACATGTTTAATTCAAATGCTAGGTGAAGTTTTAGCTATTCAACCATTCTTAACACCTGTGTGAGCGTTTACCTGTCCATCATCCCTCCCACTCCCTCCCTTGGTTTGCAAGGTTATATTGTTTCTGAAACTACAGCGCGTTTTTCTGGGCTCTTATTTTTAAAGTTAAATGACTGAAAGTACTGAACTAAGACTTGCTGGTGACACTGACTTTTTACCACCTAAAATTGGCAGTGATCACCAGACCAGAAATGGAAATTGGCAGGTACCACTGGATGTACAGGAGTTCAAGGCCACACCGGTACCATCATGTGCCAGCATTGAGAGGCAATATTAGTCCTTTGGGGATTCAAGGTAAATAAAGGGCTGGGTGAAAGGGAAATGGAGAGTTCAGAAATTATAGTAGCATAAACCTAATGCTTTGCACTAGTCCTAACAATTTAAGATAAATATTCTTCTGTTTTTCTTGTTTTGTTTGTTAAGGCTGTAAGGAGTCTAGCTCTTTTGTGTGAATACTTGACATAAATTTGAATTTGATTGCTAATGCTTGAAAGACAATAATGTGTGTTGAGGGACGCCTCCCTTTTCACTGTCCTGCCCCATTGCTTCAAAACTGTTTACAGATGAGACAGCATGGTATGGGGTTTGTATGCAGGTGAATCTATCAAATTGATCAGCCACAAATGCAGTAATTGACACTAAAACAGTGACAGCACATCTGACTCCCTGGTCTCCTACAGTATGCTTCCTAGACAATATTCCGTGGTTTTGTTTGCATTTTACCTTTGCTAGAAGCACTAAGTGCATATGTCAGAGTCTAAAGGAGGATTTCAGCTGAGGCCTTAAAAATTCTTTGGTGACACGTGCCTCTCCTTTTGATATCTGGCTTGAGACCTCAGAAGGATCCTATTTTGTTTTCCTGAAGCTTCATTTTAAAAGTTGGAGGAAAATTTAGTTTTGAAGCATCTCAGAGAGGCACCTGAAATCAAGCACATGATGGATTGCATTGGAAAATTCCAGCTTGACTAAGGGTTAACACAGCGAAGGATATAAATGCTGAGAGATGGCATCTGCAGCTAGCTCTCTATCCAGCAATCCTCTTCTCTTTATGGAACTGATTGACTGGAGTCTGCTTGACAGGTTGTTTGCTGGAGATGCCTGCCTCCGCATCAGAGATTTTAACAGCAATTGCAGGGAAATATTCACCAAAGCTTGCTGCCTGATCCTTCCCCTTTCCATTATATTTTCACACACGTTTGTTCTTTAGGATTGAAATGTTGATGTATTTCAAAATGCCTTTTTTTTTTTTAATTTTTCCCCTGGTAAATGCTTAGGTTGCAAATCATGATCTCCATCTTCAATATCAATATTAATTTTGGTGGCCATATTTTCTGATAAATGACCTTGGTGACAGACTCGGTGCTGCCAGAAGACATTCCCAAACTTCAGATCAGTGCATGTGGGATATTTTATACACGGGAGAAATGCTTCCGAAGGTGTGATAGATTATGAACATTGCCTTCCTGGGAAGGAGGACACAGAGGGAGTAGGGCAGGTGCCTGGGTATCAGGGTCTCGTGCCCCATCAGCTGTCCCCAGTGATGACACACGTCCCTGTGTGCTGGCACAGATGAGCCAGGATGCAGGGGAGACGCATCGCCTTCTGTCGCAGCAGCTGGGAGTCTGGCACCTAAAATGGTGCTAGAAACCCTTGTTTAGGCAACTGAAGCCTATGTAGGCTGCCTTGGGAAGCTTCTTGAAATAACACGCAGGTAAATGTGGTGCCTGTCATGGAGGAGTTGAAGATTGGGGGGGGGGGGGGGGGGGGGGGGGGGGGGGGGGGGGGGGGGGGGGGGGGCGCGCGGACCCCACCAACAAAGCCCAGAAATGCCACTTCAAGGGAAGGTGCTTTAAATGGCTGTGCTTAAAGAAACGAAAAGGTTTCTAGGCAGCAGTGAAACTGCTCTGAACGGGTCTTGAGTAAGACCAATCTGCCAGTGATGATGGATTAGCCACCGTGAAAATATTGGTCTTTGCTTTGCTCCCTGAGATGGGAGGGAAAGTATCACTTAAGTGGGAACACAAGTCAGAGCTGTGACCTGCCTCCCCTCAGTACTGTCATACAGCTCCCCGCTGCTGGGTGGCACTGGCTACTGCCTGTTTCCTTGACAAGCCACATTATTTCTTGTGTGCCTTTGCAGTCTGGATATTTCTGCTTTTCTGGTGTCTGAATGGACATCACTGTGACAGCACCTCTGTGGCAGTCCTCGCGGCATCCGCCTCTTCCCCCAGGGTCTCCACATACGACGTGATCTCCCTTCCCTGTTTTAAGCTTTAATCCGCCACTTGAGTAATAAGGAAGAGTCAGTGTGGGATATTCATAGCGGTGCTGGAGCCAAGACATCTCCTGAACACCTGCAAACTTAATGAGCCTTTCAAAATGCCTGAAACTTTTTTTTTTTTTTTTTTCCCCAGGAAGCAAAGTACCATCTTTTTCTTTAGTAAGAGAAACTTAGCAATGGTTGTTTAACATGAGCTTAGCTGTAGGCACTCTTCCAGGCTGGGTGGGCGTTGTTTGTTTTATGGGAATCTTTTTTTTTTTTTTCTTAACTTGCTTCCCCCAGATGCTGGGAGGTATTTCAGCTGCTTTGTGAGTGCATAAGGGCATGTGAATGTGGAGTATCTCACTGAAACAGCCTGCTCCCTTACTGAGGCAAGCTTAAATTTTGAAAATTATGTGATGGGGATGCAACTGGGTAAATACCTGCATAAAAGCTGTTGCAGAGCAAAGGACTTCTGCGGTTTTGGTTCAGGTTTCTTACTGCTTCCATAGTTGGAGCTTCTCTAGTTCCATAATTGGGTAAACATCTAGGAAGATGCTGGCAGCTTCAGTTAACTCTGAAATGGAGAATTTACCTACTGAATCTTAGATCCACCAGGTTGAAATCCTGCCCACACACTGTTTTTGGCCTTCAGCTCTAGGGAGAGAGAGGTTGTGTTTCTGTTTGCTTCTTTGTAGCTAGGGAGGAGTCAACTGGGGAAGCAGTCGGTAGCGGTGACTGAAATCCAGTGTGGCAAAAGTCTTGCTCTCCCGCCGAGTGCTGAAGGCTGATGGAGAGTGAGGTGAGTTACAGCTGCCAGAAGGGTGGAGCTAAGAGTCTCAACTTCAGTCTTCCAGGTAAGATACCTTTGATTAAAGTAAAGTCAGCTTTAAAAATTATGTCAGCCAAGTGCAGGTGGATCTGGAGGATGGTTGAATCAAGGAAACCCAAATGCCCTTACAGAAGGTTTCACAGAACTGCTGAAGTATAGCCCATGGGACTGAAATGCTTAGGTGCCTTTGTACTTCCCCAGTGAGCTTGTCTGGACCTTCAGGCATTTGCATATCTTTGGCAGTCTGCCCATCACTTCATCTGTTTTACCTCTTTGGCTTGAGTTTATCCAAAATTGTGACCTCAGCTGGCACCTACTGAAGCAGCAGGTCTTGCATGTTGACCCTACTGAGTGTTTCTCCAAGAAGGCAAAAATAGGTGAAGCAAGGGGAGCGAGGTCAGGGTGAGGGCAGAAAGGAGGAATGTCTTCAGGCACGTTGAGCAGTGAGTTGTTGATATGTCAGCTGAGAGTTACAGCCACGGTTTGGACCAGAGGCTGCTCTTGCTGGTGCAATGTGTTTGCACTTTGAGCTCTGTGCATCAATGAGCCCTTCCACAAGCTCAGGCTGTGCAGAAGTCCCAAGGGTGACTTTGGATAGTAAAACACTAGAATGAATCGCCAGGAGGAAAAATGCCAAAGCTTATATCAATACTGCTTGAGCTAATCCTTATGTGAGAAGTCACTTTTAAAATCATCTACTTAATTTTTTTTTCTGCAGAAGTAGCTTATAGCTAAAAAATACCCATCTTCAAGGATTCCCGTATAAATCTGTTTGAAGTAAGGCATTTTCCAAACTATATATATATTCTTCTGATGTGGTTTGCAGAGTTTCATGGGTCAAAAGTAAAACAGAGAAGACATGAATTAAAATCAACAAGGTTTTGCCTGACCTTTGTCCCAGAGCAATAAAGCTGGACAAGAGCAATTCTCTCATCCCACTGTCTTGTGGGGCAGTGGTGTTCTTCCCGCGCAGGACTGCTTGCTCTCACGCAGCAAACGCCTAGGATGGGTGCTTGCAGCAAGCAAGGATGTAGTGATTCATATTTCATAGACTGCGCTGTCTGAAAAAGACACCTTCAGAACTCCTGAGCTTAATGAGCCTTGCAGCGGCTGGGAGTGTTACAGATGGGGAGTGTGTGTATTTGAAGGAGATAAATTTTGTAAGGCTTGTAAAAGACCATTCAGATCATCTGTCCTCACATGAAACAGATTTGATTCCTGCAGTGGGAAGGCTTTTTTTTTTTTTTCCCCTATAAGAAGTGTTTGTTTGAGCCTGAGATCTGAAGAAAAAAAGGGGCTTATGTTTACTGCTGTCTGTTCTTAGAGTCTTCTCTGTGTCATTTAACAGCATCCAGAAGAGACAAATCTTGCCTTGGTAAAACAGCCTTTCCTCCAGTGAACATCATGTTTTCTGTAGTGAAAGGCAAAAAAAAAATTAGCTTTTGCTGTTGATGAACATTGATAAACTCTCCAAGGGAGGTTTGGAGTTTTTTGTTAATCATGTTAGAAAAAAATGTGCTTGATTTTAAACCTATGCTTACGGTAATTTTTCTGGAGTATCCAGGAGCAGCTTATTGTTGTTACTCATACAGTACCCCACACATCCTTGGTGCTCTGTGGATTTTAGAAGGGGTCTGCTAATGTTGCTTCCAGGCTGCTAGATGCTTCTTCTTAGGGTGCACCGGTTCTCCTGGTTTCTCGGTGCTGGTTCCAGCACAGGAGGCATGAGCCAGGATTTTTAGTTCTCTGCTACACAGGAATATGGAAGCATCTAATGAAGTTTAAAGATGGCAGGCTTAAAAGTGAAAACAGAGAATAAATATCTTCTCAGAAGCAGGAAACTAGCTGTATGACAATGCTGATACCCAATATATGTATCAAGAATATCTGGGGAAGTTGCAATTAATGCTGATAGCCTTCAGAAAGGAGCTACTTGTTCTTCAGGTAGCTCTTAAATAGTAGAGACTGGGATGAGACTTACTGGATGGATCAGACTAACCCAGATCTCACTGTCTTTCTCTTGACTGAAGCACCTTGTGCTAGCCGCTCTGAAGGATGAGAGTGTGGATTGAACGGAAAGTGAAATTGTGAAGAAAGTGATTGAAGCGAAGTCTTGCTGGATTTCAGGTCTGATCCTTCATGGCGGCCCTAATGGCTGTGATCTCCAAAGGTCATGTCTTCTCCATCACAGATCCTGTGCTGGCTACAAAGGAGTATTTATGGATTGACAGCTCTGGAAGAGGGAGATGTGAATGCAGGGGGGAGGTTGTCAATCTGGCTTAAGAACCCTTGCGTTAAGTTTTTTAGCTCTCCTGAAGAGTTCATTTTCAGTGTAAGTTAATTTCACAACTTCTGATTTGAGGAGGAAAAAAAGGCAAAATTGGGAAAGGTTGAACTTCAAAGGAAGTGTACTCTGGAAGAGCTTTAAGAGGTTTGTGGATGGAAAATAAAGGATTTCCTCCATGGGAGCTCATCACTTATTTAGTCTGTTTAATGTACTTAATCCAAAAGTGTGGTGAGTGAGCATTTATTATAATTAATAAAAGAGGTTTTAGCTGTGTGTCATGTTTTGTAAATAGAAAAATTTAAGATGAATAGAAATAAGTAAGCGTAGAACTTCAACAAAAACTTTCAAGTGATTTAACACACAGCCTTTTTATTTTAGTGCTTCTATTAAAGTGTGGAGAGAAACTTGTTACTTGCTTTAAATTTATCCTTGTAAGAGATATCTTCTTGTACTATTGCCACTGACCCTTGGCTGCTGGTGTGGGTGATGGATGTGAGAAGTAATCTTACTGCCAGGTGCTGGCTTATTCTCACACAGGGAGGAAGGAGATAAATTCCATTTTTGCTTCTGAGGTATTAGTGTATTCCTGCATCCCTCACTGCTTCCCCGTAGCTGTCAATCATGCTGTAAGGTATGAAAATGTACATCCTAGCATGCATAAGCCATTCAGAGTGGAGATTTTAAAAAATACAGTAGGTGGCAGACAGTAAAATTGCCATTTGCTTCAGTTGACATGAAATTCATTTTCTAACAAGAATCCATGGTGGTTTAGGACTCTGATGGTGTTATGCATGCTTGGTATTGGGTAATCTTCAGCACTGAGGAAACGGGGCGGAGGTGAATGTAAAGTACTGAATTCTCCTCTTAAATTTATTTGTGAATTGGGAGTAATGCTCCCAACATCAGGCTGCCCTGCAGGTGTCATAATGAGCCTGATTTTCATGCAATGGCTACATTTAATGTATTACCTAGTGCTTTCTTTTAAGACATTATCTGGTGCTTTTTCTTTCCTTGCCTTGTTAAAACAATTTTTGTTAAAACAATTCTTCCACACACGCTCCCTGAGCTGTGGTGCTGAAGCCAACAGAGACCTTGGTTCTGCGGCAGAACGTGCCATGTGATTTGTACCATGTACTAACTGGACAGGTGTTCAGCATGCCAGGATTTCTAAAAATGCATTACACAATTACAGGAAGTCAGTGATGAGAAGAAATGGTGCCCATTGCTTCATCTTTCAGAACAGCAAGGCAGATTTATGGGAAGAGAAGAGAATCTAAACTTCTAAGGAAAAGAGAGCGGGAACTAACTCAGAAAATGGCCACAGGAGTCTGGAGGTTTAGCTCCCTGAACTTGAGAGCTTTCCAAACCTCCTTTCAGGTTTTCTTTGTTCCTTGTTTTTTGTTTCTGTAGTGACCTTGACTATGGGATCAATGGTTCGTACCTGAGATACGTCGAGGCACTCCTTCAACCTAGGAGGAGTTTGGGACATTAGAGGACAGGCTGGTTTTCTGTCCAAGAGGTGTGGACATTCTTCCCTTATATCTTGTTTTCCATGCTTCTCTTTGAGGGATGGCTTTGGGAACATGCATCCATCTCAGCTTTTCAAGTCTGAACTTTATGAGCTGGTGTGAACTTCCTAGAGCAAGGCCTGAGAATACTCAGGACAGCTACCCGATCCCATCGCGTTGTCTTTTGCCATTTCTGAAGCACAGATTTAGTCATTCCACTCCATCATGACCTTAGTCGGATGAGTTAGAGTCTGAGAATTGGTTTGCTTTTTTTGTTGTTGTTGTTTTGTTTTGTTTTGTTTAAGACCGCTTTCCATTAATTCTGCATTCCATTACTTTTCCGAGTTTAAATCTCAAAGCCGTACTTAAAGCGCCAAAGAAGGTTTTAGCCACACAGTTGTCATTGGACATGGGAAATTGAATGGCTAAGCCCCTGCATACATGCAGGAGCCTGTACGCTGCTGGGGTAGGCTGTATAATTGCTCTTCATACATTAAGCAACCCAGTGCCGATTTGTGTACGTATATAGGTTCATCCTTTGCCAATTTCCTGTGACTGATAGTTTCCAGGAGATTAAAAGAATAGCTGGTTCCTGTTTTTTCTCTCCTCTTTATTTTTGTTCTTCAGCAAGAATATTCGTGTGTGTGTGTGTTTAATAGCATTCATTCCCTAGAGAATAATCTCGGTCCTTGTTTTAGCTGGCCTCCTTCTGAGAGTGTGTTAAATCTGTAGCCAGGATCACAGGCAGCTCTGGGCAAATCATTGGGCTGTTATTAACCTGCCTCCATGGCAACTGCTGCTCGCCAGCCCGAGGACAAAAAATGTTTTTATTCTGCTGAGTAGCACAAAAGGTTCTAGTGATGCCTTGCACAAAATGGCCATTGAAAGGGGAGATGCGGTGATGTGCGTTTGTGCCGTACAGTTTCATATTTAAATTGTTTTATGCTGTCATGGTGGAAGTGGATATACAGCTGAAAAGTGCAGCCTGTTGGCCATATGGAAAGTGAAAACTAGCAGAAATTGGGATCTAAACTTATTTTAATACTACTTATTTTTGTCAGCTTGGGTTCACAGGCCTTCAGCCTGCAATTGTCACCAGTGCATTGGGAAGTTCCTTTGTGAGCATGAGCCAGGGCCATAGTCACCATGGGTTTTCAGTTGTACTATATGAAGACACTTGCTGACTTGGCGTTACAGAGAGACACCATAAAGCAGGTTCCCTGGAAAGCTTTAATTTTTTAAAAAAAAATCCTGTAATTTGCTTCAGTGCTCATTTGGGAAGCTTGGTAAGCATGTCTTACTGCTTGATGAGCTTCAAATTTTAGCTGGTTTTGAAAGGTGCTCCTGGCAGTCCTATTGTACGCTTACTTTGAGACAAAATTATAAAACATGCTATACTGCTTAGGCTAGGCATGGATTTAAGCTCCTCTTAAAGAGTGTTCACAGTGAGATCTGTGGGGGGTCTGGCAGCCCCAAGCCGTGATGGTAGGGTTGCACCCCGCAGTTAGTTACCCTCTGGCAGGAGGCTGTGCAGCCCTGCTGTCAATGTGGGTGCAGGTTGGCCATGTGCGGATGGACACTGTCTCTTGAAAACGTGCTGGTTTGGGGTCCTCCCTGCGCTTGCAAGCTGGCAGCATGCTGTTTCCCTGTGAACTGAAGTCCCTCTGTCTCCTGCTTTAGTCTTGGTGGGAGGGCGAGTAGTTTCTGCAGTCTCAGGTTTGGGCAGTTTTCTCTAGTTTGCTCAAAATAGTGCGGTTGCTTCAGATGCCTCTTACAACATCTGTTGTCCTTGGTCTGCATAAGATAAGATGAAGGCCACCCAAATATTGTGATGCCTTTTTACTTGGACTGTAGAGGAAGACATAAAGAGTCTGGCCACAAAGATGCTACGTGCAGCTGCCAGTCGCTGGGAGGTGAGAGGGAGTTTGCCGCTGCTCGTGTTTGAGGGTCTGTCGACTAGTGGCAGATATTGCCATGCGTTCAAGTAAGGGATCCGACAGACGCTCCAGGAAGAACGTTCTTCTGGTGGCCTGGAAAGCTGGCTGTGCGATACGGGGTACTGGGAGGACAAGCAGCTAGTCGGGGGTGTTAACTGTCAGTCCTGGGTTTACATCAGTTTTTAGTTTCGTCAAGCAGGCTGCCCCCATTTTTTGAAGCCCACAGCTTTTCTTTTGGACCTCAGCAGTCCATTGGCTTTGCTTCCAGCTGTTTTCATTTCCTGTCTCTGTTGAGATCCTTGTGCGAAGCAGTCTGTGGATCAGCATGATTAGGTGATCAGCCTCCTCCACACCAAGCAGTGATCTAACATTTAGTCACCTTCTCCTTCGAACCGTTCGTTTTGTGCTGGGCTGCCGCCCCGTGCGTGTTGAGCGTTGCCTGCTGGATTGGAGCGTGGTTACTCTTGGATAATCCTTCGCTGCTAATCCTGCGCCAGGTGCAAGCGTTTCTTGGATTAACTCTCGGAGGTTTGGGCCCGACCCCGGGAGCAGATGCTGCGGAGGCGAGCCAGCCTCATGTACGGCTGCCGTTGCGTTTGGCTTACAAGCTGCCCTCAGGCAGATTCCCCAAAGCAGAGGATCGCTCTGCAAGGTCTGGTGTCTGAACTCAACTCTGGACCTTTGCGAGAAGATGAAAACCTGTGACAGTGCTCTGATTTTGCTTGCCCCATCACTGCTAAGCTGCGGTGTTTTTGTCGTGAAGCTCATTCTACTGAGCGGACTCCAGCTCTGGGCTTGACTATAAAAGCTTCCCAGCCTTGTTTCTGTACAATTAAATCTTGCCTGCAGTTAGCGAAGTGGTGTTCCATAAGTCATTTCGGTAGTGATAGCTGCTTAAGCCTGACTAGGACACTTGCTAGTGACTCTCTAAAAAGAAAGTTTCCCACTTAGGAAACGGGAAGGCTTTCAGTAACCGGATGCATATTGTTCCCCAGTGCTTCGCGGAGGTGCCTGCTCTGCAGTTCATTCATTAGTGGGAAAGGGAGGGCGGTAGACATAAACTTGACTCATGTGGCCGATGGAGACTTGCTGATCTTCGTGAGGAATTTTTGAGGCTGGAAGACGTGATGTACACGTTCGGCAGCTGTCTCCCTGCCTTCAAACGTTTTGTCCCTTTAGTACCTTCCCGTAGACGTACGGCTGGTCTCTCCATTAAGCTTTGTGGTAATGGGTTGTGTTTGGTGCAGTTGTATGGAGTGCACATTAATGGAGACAGCTTAATGCCATCACCCTGAAGTAATGAATCGGTATGGATTGCCATTACCATTGTAGTGCAGTTAAAAGCTGTGTTTGTTTCCGATTTGCGTTTCCCAGCTCTGCAAGCAGATGGGTTTTCAGGCGAAGCGGTTGGGAGGAACCTGGCAATTGAACCGCAGCCTCCTTATTACAGTGTTTGTAGAACAGCAGTTGGGGGGGGGGGGGGCGTTTTGTTAACTCAGACTGCTTAAATGATACATTTCATTAAAACTGTGATTATGCTACTGCAGACTATTCAGGGATCACTGTAAATCCAGTGTGTCCTGTAAAGCTGGAAATGTATTGTCAGTGAAATACAAGTTCATCTCACTGCTCTTGATTAAAAATTGCCACTCTTTGGCCCACATTTAATTTTTCTGCTGTTAAAATATCTGTATCCCTATAACCTTGTATGGATTTATACAAAAAGATATTCAGGAGCCATGGGCGAGTGTAGGGCAGTTAGGTTTTGCATACCTAAATGTGTTCCTCTTCCAATGAAAGTGCAAAGTGAAGCTTTATCAAATGCCTTCATTATCTTGGGTATTTTCTCCTCTGGCTTCCCCAATGGTGCCAGCGTAGCTGGTGCTCCTGGCATTGGTGATGCTGAAATGCGGTGAGCTCTGTATGAGCAACTGAATGGCAGTGGATCACTTTAGACAAGTGATTTTTTTTTTTTTTTTCCATTTCATAGGCTGTCTCATCGATCTCCTCTTGATTCTGTAAAGACAGGAGCACTCAGCCCACTTTCTGGGCTTTGAGTCCATACCAACGGATCTGTAGGTCACTGCTTTAGAGGGTGCTGCTGTCTTGCACCAACTATAGATTTTTGCTTAGCATGTCAATGTCTGGGCCTTTTAGTCCCTATGGCTTTTACCAAGTGAAGGACAGATACTCTTTTCCTCATAATTTGCTTTTTGCTTGTAACGTTTCTTTTGCTCTCTCTCTCTTCTGCTTAGGTTGCTTTGAATGTTGCATTAAGTGCCTAGGAGGAGTGCCATATGCTTCGCTCGTGGCAACCATTCTCTGCTTCTCGGGGGTAGCGTTGTTTTGTGGCTGTGGCCATGTGGCCCTCACGGGAACCGTGTCTATCCTCGAGCAGCACTTCTCCACGACTGCCAGTGACCATGCTTTGCTGAGTGAAGTGTAAGTATGCCTCCCATTTCCATTATTCCTCATAACACCCTCATGCTAAATGAGTAGAGACAGATTCAGACCTAAGTCTTCATCCATGAGTATAAGTTGCTTGTTTGTCCAACAGTACTTAGTGGTTTTTTTGATGTTCACACACAAAGAACCAGAGTGTGTATCCTGCTTAACCTATTTATATTGGGATCAATACTATTTCATATCTTTATCAGTGCCATAGACAGTGGGATTGAGCGCACCCTCAGCACGTTTGCAGACGACACCAAGCTGAGTGATGCAGTTGATAGGCATGAGGGAAGGGATGCCATCCAGAGGGACCTTGACAGCCTTGAGGAGTGAGCCCCCTGCAAAACTCATGAGGTTCAACAAGGCCAAGTGCAAGATCCTGCACATGGGTCAGGGCAATCCCCTGGTATCAATACAGGCTGAGGAATGAAGGGAGCAGCCCTGCAGAGAAGGACTTGAGGGCACTGGTGGATAAAAAGCTGGACATGAGCCATAAATGTGCGCTTGCAGCCCAGAAAGCCAACCACAACCTGGGCTGTATCAAAAGAAGTGTGGCCAGCAGGTCGAGGGAGGGGATTCTCCCCCTCTACTCTGTCCTGGTGAGACCCCACCTGGAGTACCGCGTCCAGCTCTGCAGCCCCCAACATAAGAAGGACATGGACCAGTTGGAGAGGGTCCAGAGGAGGGCCACAAAGATGACGAGAGGGCTGGAGCACCTCTCCTATGAGGACAGGCTGAGAGAGTTGGGGCTGTTCAGCCTGGAGAAAAGGAGGCTCTGGAGAAACCTTGTTGCAGCCTTTCACTGTATAGCACGGGCTTATAAGAATGATGGAGGAATGCTTTTCAGCAGGACCTGTAGTGACAGAACAAGGGGTAACTATTTTAATCTGAAAGAGGGTAGATTTAGTGTTTGTTGGTGACACAGAGTTTTAAGGGATGACAGGAATAGCAGGGAAGTGGTGTTCTCTCAATCCTCTCTCAGAAGAAGATGGACTGATATAGTATAAATGAGAAAAAAGAGACAGAAAAAAACTCGAAAGAGCTTAAATGTTTGTCACTGCAACAATAGGCTTTGGAAATAACCACTTGTGAAACATTCAGGGCTTTTGTGTTCCCAAGGCTTCTCCATGACACCTGAGGAAGGCATGCAGGTCTCCATCAGGGTTCGCACCCAGCGCCCAGCCCCACTGGCATGAGCCTCTTGTTCCTCCTGATGCTGAGGGTCCCAGGCTCTGGGCCAGTGGTGTGAACACGCTGGGCCTTACGCAGCCTCCCCAGCCAGACCACCAGGCTTTGGAAAGGCTTTTGTCCGGTGGCAGGGAGGAATTTTGCTCGAATTGTGATTCACGGCAACTGCACACTGGCGTCGAGATGCTGACTGGGTCTGGGTTCGGCCTCCTGCCCGCTAGTTACCATGGGCCAGCACTGGCCACAGGCACAGCCTGTGGCCGGCCCCTGGAGATGTCTCTGTCCCGGGGCAGGGTGGTGCAAAGAAGGGCAGCCAAAACTTGCTGAGGGCCACGCAAGGGCTCTGGACAGAGGTCCCTGTGCAGGCCGCATGAACCTGTGAAGAGGGCTTGTAGGCCTGTTTGCGTGCAGTGAGCCTGAGACTTCCACAACTGACCCCTTCCCATCCCCCAGGAGCACTGGCGTCGTTTTGGGGCTTCTCCCCCTTCCAGGACCCCCTGTGCCCAGACCTGCCACGCAGCTCTGGGACCGCACCCCACCAGGGTCCTGTGCCCGCCCCCCCCAGTGCCTCCCACCCCAGCTGTGACTGGGCACCGTGTCCCCAGCTCCAGCGCGTGAGCCACAGCGACCCTGCAATTACCCACAAAATTTGCAAGAAACTAAGCAGCTACCCTTCAGCAGCCAGCTAACAAAATGTCACTGTGCTTGTATCAGTCTTAATTTGAGCAAAATAGAAGAAATTGCAAAAGTAGTCGTAAGAGGCAGCAAGTTTTAAATTTTGGGAGCATTGTTGCCAACCTTTCTTGTCAAGTCAGGGTCAGCAGCTGGGGAAATGTGTAATTCCTACCAAAGCAGCTGAGGTCTTAGGCTCTGTGGAGGTCTAACAGTGCCAGGGAGAAGAGGTGCTAGAAAGGGGCAAATAATTTAAGGCCAAAGAGACATAAAACCAATAAAAGATATACTAGTAGGGCACTCTTCGTGGAATGGATTTTTAATAGGTTTCATATTACTTATTTGTCATAACATGCATTGAGTTCCTTCTAGACTATTAATGATGGTGACATGAATTCTATTCTCTCTCAAACACTGACTTAATTTTTTCATGCTTTACAGCACAGGTGCAACAGATTTATCCTGTTATTTTTAATCAGTTTGGAAAATAAACATAACACTTCCCACATGTCATTTTAAATGAGCTGTATCCTGTTTTGATACAAGGGGTGTGCTATCTGTCTGGATAACATTTAACTATATAAATGATAGTAATCAGTTTTCTTTAAATTAAGCTAAAACATGCAGATGCTCCTTGGAGATTTGCATGTATGATAGCAGCTACTTAGTAAAGAGTGGTAAGAATTGAAAAAAAAAATTGAGGAAGAATGTATTTATCCTTAGAAAACTGGCAGTCTGCATGTATAAAGTTAACCTCTCTGTTCCGTGAGTAGCTTCATCCAGAATAACCATCCCCAAAATCAAATTGCCTTTAAGAAGGCATAAGTTCTGGAGAAGTCGTGCTAATAACAAAGCATGACTTCTGGAGACCAGAAGAAATGTGGTATGAAAGATAAGGCATTCTGGTCCTCCAGAAAATCAAGTTCAGACACTGAAACTGATTGATAATACTTAGAAATTATTCTTTACATTCTAGCCATAGTAAAAATACCATAAAAGTGTCATTGCAGGTGGTAG
This sequence comes from Tetrax tetrax, assembly GCA_009806455.1. Taxonomy (NCBI): domain Eukaryota; kingdom Metazoa; phylum Chordata; class Aves; order Otidiformes; family Otididae; genus Tetrax; species Tetrax tetrax. The sequence continues at coordinate 71,449 of WHYT01016971.1, forward strand.
ATTTTTAAGGAATCAAGAACCTTCTCAAATGATATCATGTGTCTATGCCACGTGCTTTGCAGTCTTCTTACTCTGGGCACTTCCAGTGTACCTAAAATGGAAGCATTTCCTAAATATTTTCTTCAGTTTTTAAAAATTTAATTACATTTTGGGGAACTGAACACTGCTGTGACTTAAGGCACTGAAACTACTTGCTCACTTGGAAGTACCCTTCTAGGCTGCAGAGCAAACCATTCCTCCTCAGGAGGATTCACTGCACATTTGCCGAGTTATGTATCAGAGAAGTATCACTGAACTCGCAAAATTTTGCAAACATACATTAACTGGATTTTACAGGTGGAAACGGTGTAAAACCAAAGGAATCACCATGGAGCCTGGTAGTTCAGCCCCAGCCTTTGCCATTTGAAAAAAAAAATCTCCATTGCAGCTTCAAGGTGGTGACTAATACCAGTTGGTGTAAGAACTGCAGCACAAACAGGGGATGCTCCAACAAATGCAAGACCGATGCGCATCAGCATCGCTTGCCTGTAGAAGCAGGGTAGTCCTACCAGCGCTCTCCTGCAGCCTGCTGCATAAAATGCAATACGGAGCCTTGAACTGTGTTTCTAGAAAAGGAGTTATCTCATACCTAGTGTGATTTGGGAGGACTGACTTTGTTTTTATAGGACTGAAATCTAATGATACCTTTTTTTTTCCTTTTCCATTTTAGAATACAGCTGATGCAGTATGTAATTTACGGCATTGCATCATTTTTCTTCTTATATGGAATAATCCTTTTGGCAGAAGGTTTTTATACAACAAGTGCTGTGAAGGAGCTGCATGGAGAGTTCAAAACAACAGCCTGTGGCCGCTGCATCAGTGGAATGGTGAGTGGCATTAGAAATGGGAACAGCCCTCTCAGCTTGCTAAAGCCTGTTGGGCTCAGTTTGACTCCTGTGCTTTTGAACCACAATACACTGCTGCCCTCTTTAACTCCTTATGGGTGGTCAGAGTCAATCCCTGTGGCTGGTCCTGCTTTGAACTTCAAGGCTGCTTGGTCAAAGCCAAATTCTGCAGATGGTCTGTCGGGGTGCTACCCGTGGCCTCCCCTGTCATAAAGCTGAACCCACTGGTCTGAACTAAGTTGATGGAGACTGCTAATTTTAAAACACTCAATGCAGAACAAAATTAAATTTGTGCTTTTAAGCATGGAGCACACTAGTGATGCTAAAGGCAGACTGTAAAATGGCTGTAGTTTGCAGAGCTATTTAAATATCAAACTGTCATGCCTCTGACTTCCGTAGTCAATTCTGCTTGAGGATGTCTGGATCTTTCAGACAGACAGTAATGAATGAAGCTTCGCAACATCTTTGCACTTGAATCAAGTATTGCTTCTTGCTTTTGCAGATGGCAAAAGACTCACAATGAGTCTTTTTTTTGCAAAGTTGAAACACTTAAAGCCTTAAAGTTACAGGCCATCTTCCCTTCAGAATACTTCTGTCTTAAAACAAAATTTTAAACAAAGTTTAACTAAAAATAAAACTTCGCATTCTCACCCACGTTGCCCCGTGGGGTGCACTCTGCAAGAACAGAAACATAACTATGTTTCTGAGACAGGGTTTCAAAGCCATTTCTGAAAATCTGAATTCAAAGCTCGTAGTTACAGAGGAAGCTAAGCAGTATGACAGATTGCCCACGGGAAAGTGTGGGTGAAAAGAGAAGAGGCTTTTGATGTGATTGTTGCATTTCAATATACAATCTATATCCTGTACTTTAAAAATATGTACTTTCAGCTGGTTAAATACAAAGGAGAGGCATGTTTATTTTCAAGAGGGTTAGCAGTTTTCCACTGTGCTGTTGGATACTCCGTGAATTTTTAAAGAGCTAATAAAAAGAAGACATCCAATCATTTTCCAGTTAAGCAGCTATTAGCTCGCTCTCTTTCTAGCAAGTATGATCTTCACTGAGGAGGAAAGTTAGATCTAAAGCAGTGTTTTCCAAAGATCTAAAATACACTAGAAACATACACATATGTGCATCTCATTAATGCAGACAATTGCTTGTGAGTAGTTGCAGGCACATGATTGTCAGCTTCTTATACATATACCGGTGTGACACATGGAAATGTGAGAGAAAAACATGTTTTCATGTTTGCCTACATTTGTCCACCCAATGAAGGAGAGAATTTAGCAGCTGAGTAATGGCTTGGAGCTCTGGTAAGACACATCAGTGGTTAGTGGTGACAGTCATGACATAAAAGATGCTGGTGTGTAGCGGTAAAGCTGCTTAAAACACCAGGGTTAGAACAAGGTTTGCAAGGAGAGACAGTATCTTAACAGACTAATGGCTGCAGCTGGGTAGGGCATCAAGCTTTTGGACATACAGCGATATATATATTTTTTTTTTTTTCCTCTTTGATCAAGAGCTCCTCTACTCTTAGAATCATAGAATCACAGAATGGTTAGAGTTGGAAGGGACCTTCAAAGGTCATCTAGTCCAACCCCCCTGCAAGGAGCAGGGACATCTCCAACCAGATCAGGTTGCTCAGAGCCTCATCCAACCTGGCCTTGAATGTTTCCAGGGATGGGGCATCCACCACCTGAGCAACCTGTTCCAGTGCTCTACAACTCTCATTGTAAAATTTTTTTTTCTAATATCTAATCTAAACCTCCCTCCCTCTTTTAAACCCATTACCCCTTGTCCTATCACAACAGGCCCTACTGAACAGCCTGTCCCCATCTTTCCTGTAGGCCCCCTTGAGGTATTGGAAGACCACTGTCAGGTCTCCCTGGAGCCTCCTCTTCTCCAGGCTGAACAGCCCCAACTCTCTCAGCCTGTCCTCATAGGAGAGGTGCTCCAGCCCTCTTATCATCTTCGTGGCCCTCCTGTGGACCCTCTCCAACTGGTCCATGTCCTTCTTATGTTGGGAGCTCCAGAACTGGACACAGTACTCCAGGTGGGGTCTCACTAAGGCAAAGGGCAGAAAGAGGGGCAGAAAGATGTTCTTCCTCTGTTCCATTACTGAGTGAGGTCCTGAAAGGCAGTCCCTTCCATCTTACAGAATCATAGAGTGGTTTGGGTTGGAAGGGACCTTTGAAGGTCATCCTGTCCACCCTCTCTGCATAAGGTTATTACAAAAGACAGACTTCCAACTGCTTTCCTAAATTATTGGTGTTGCAGAGTAGCCATTTCCCACAGTTACTGCATTAAATGTGAGAGTGAGTGTGTCCACATACATGTACGCAAAGCCACATTTTATGTATCGTGTATCTATAGAAATGCTTTAAGCTGGCCATCTTGCTCCTTACCAAAATTCAGAGAGAGAATTCTCATTTCTCACGTAAAACATACAGGCCTGGTATCTGGCACTATCTAATACAAAACAGGGTATTTCAGTTGAATTGTGTATAAACTAAAGGCTAGCTGGGCTTTTTTTATGGGCTTTAATTTTTGCAAGCACTTCCACCTCCCCACACGCCCCACCTTGGCTGACTGTAAAACCTAACCCGTTGCTCAACCTCTGCTGTAACGTTTGCAGTGATGTCCAGCGCATCTGGACAAAACCCCGTGAGGTTGCAAACTTCCACCGCTGCAGCATTAGTTCAGTCCATCAGTTCTGGATGAGGCTGAGACAACCTTCTCCCTCAGAGCCTTTCCCATCCTTGCTGTTCTTCTCTGGCACGCAGGTTTCAAGTGAGGTGGTACAGCATCAGCGCTTTCTAGTCCACCTACAGTTAAGTAACAGTGGAAAGGGAACACACAAGATGTAACAGCATTCCCCTGCTTTCCAAGTAGGATCCAAATCCTTGTCTCAGCAGCAGGAGGGAGCTAGGAACTGACACCAGAACTACTCTTTCACCATAAAACTTGGAAGAAGAGGGAGAAGGGAAGAGATCCAGTGGGATGGGGAAGCTGGAGATTTCCAAAGCAATGAGTGCTGCACCTTGTAATCTTACCAAAGTAAATGCACGTAGTAATTTTGGTTTTTTTAAAGAGCAAACTCAAACCAGCAAATTTCAATGGAAAATCCTTGATTCTGTAAGGTGAAGTAACTCATTTTCTTCTTGGCAACGTGTATTAGAGCAATTGAATCTTTTTGATCTGCTGTATCGATTGTGGTGTGTTTTCAAAAACAGGTATTCTCAAATGTTACATTCAAAATTGATTTCAATAAATCAGGGAGCATGGGAGAGCTCTGTGAACATCGATTCACTCAATTGTTTTGATTTGCAAGTTGTATAGAAATGCTGGTATGTTACAGTTAATTAAAAAAAAACTCCTTAAATGGATTTTTTTTTTGTTAGAGTTTTATTGGTTTTAGCGTACAACCAGCATCCCTGCTTAGCTAAGAATCTTGATAAATTAATGGACTGCTCTTTCAGGAGAGCAAGTTGTTTACTCAAGCAGGCTGATGAAAAAGGAAATGTCTGAATTGCTTTCTCAGTAGCACTTAAACTACCAAAGTATTTGTAAGTAACGAGAACACTGATTCTATTTGTGCTTGGAAATCAAATGTTTTATTACGTGACTTCTGAAAGTATGCTTAAAGATTATTTTGAAGCCTTTTTAAGGAAAATTGAAGTACTCTTTTCAAAGCATAAACGTGAAGTGCTTGTGTTTTCTCTGCCCAGTTTGTTTTCCTCACCTATGTGCTTGGAGTGGCCTGGCTTGGGGTCTTTGGCTTCTCTGCTGTGCCTGTCTTTATGTTCTATAACATATGGTCAACTTGCGAAGTCATCAAATCTCTTCAGACAAACGTGACAGTTCCAGGGGACCAGATCTGCGTGGATATCAGGCAATACGGTACTTATTTTAATCCTGATTAAATGCCTTACCCTTTCTCCTTGGTGTGTCTTCAGTAGTTAACTGCCTCAGCCTTACCAAACGAACGAAATGCAAAAGCACCTTGTGTCTCTGAACGTGCTATGACTTTTCTAATTAATTCAGATTCCACTGATCTCTTTCCAGACGCAATCAATTTAAGTGAACTGGCAAGTCATTTCTCTAAAATGATTTTGTAGCAGTTTCCAATACTATAATATTAGGTTTAAAAATAGATCAGCCTCAGAATAAACTGCTTAGAAGCAGCACTGAGAAATAGATAACCAGATTCTGGGTTTTGAACCCATATGCATGTATTCTTTCATTTCAAAAAGCTGGGTTTACATTTAAATGTGAACTTAATACCTGAACTTTGCTCTAACAATTACTTTTAGTTAAAAGACCAAAAACCTGCAGTCGAGAGTCTACCTTAACTGTTAATGAATTACTAGGGCTTTGTGATCACGCACAGAAATCCAGGGAGGGTGCAGGTAGCAGAGGAATAGGACAATAGCTTAAAATAGGGTCAGGCTTTTCAAGTAGTTCATTCCTTAAAGTGAGTTCTTCCTGAAGTTAATATTTTCATTTTCCCTCGTGCTGAAGAGCTTTTGTCACTGTTACTTTTGGCTTCATTTTAGCTAGCATTTTCTAGGAAAGTTTCTTTTTTTTGGACTAAGTAATTCAAAGCTGAGAGAACAGATTCAGAGCTGAAAAAGAAAGCTTGGTTTTGCTTTCCTGTCCAGGCTGTAAGTCCAGTATGACAAGATAAGATAAACTAGGTTTAAAAGCAAGAAGTCCCAAATCAGTTAACGTTTGCATCCTATTTTAGCAACTGACAGCAAGAGGCTGGGAAGATTTTTTCTTCAGCAGCAAAGCCTGGTAGTACAAGGAGAGGTGCTCCTCCACCTTTCTGCTTCTCCTGGTTGTTTTGCAACTGTATGGGCTGTGCTGTTCCTCTGATCAGTAAAATGATTTGGATTTTAATGAGTCATGGGAGAGAGCAGCTCCTTAACAGGCAACTTGTGTCACTGAACTGTCCTTGCATTTTCGAGTGGAAGGCGTAGCTAAAAGGCTTCAAGAGTATGTTGCTTTAAAGTAAAACCTAGAAAATATTTTTGACAGCCATACCATCCTGAGATAATTTCAATGACCTACCCCTTACAGAATTCCTAATTCCAGCCAGCTGAGTTTGAAATGCAAGTTACATGGAGGAGCCAAACTGGTTTTCTTCTGTTTCAAATGGCTTTTGCTTAATCTTTACATCTGTTATGGGCCTAAAAGTTCAGATCGATCCCGTCGACTTCTCAGATTTTCAGTCATGTAAGAAAAGTAACTGGCAGACTGAATTTTCTCGTAGCAGTGTTCACTTAATGCTTTTTTACCTACTGGAACTAAAATAGAAAAAAAATCCTTCTGTAATTCTTCCCTCTAGCTCCATATTCACACTCTTCTACAGCAGTTACTTGTTGAAGTAGAACTTGATCTAGTTAGTAAGTGCCGTCCTGAAAGGTGCCAAGTACCTCCACGATGCAGATTATCCCTTCCAGTGCTGAGCGGGGGAGTAGGCAGCGTGTGGCTGGACCTGAAGTGCAAAAACCCACCCAGCCATTTGGCTGCCATATGGGAAAGCCACATCTGAGAACGCGTCTTGGCAGCAAGCCTCGGTGTAGGGAGGAAGCACAACTTGAGTGAGTTTTTGAGTCCTCCCACCAGCTCAGAGCTGTACTGGTCAACGCGCGGATGCTCAGAGTGGGAACACAACTGGCAAGTGGGAGGAAAAGATAAGAGAGGAACAGAAAGCGTGCGTTGATTGCTAAAATTAGTGGTTTCTTTTGCTGTCATATTTCAGGTATTATCCCTTGGAATGCTGTACCTGGCAAAGCCTGTGGCCCGATTTTAGAGAACATCTGCAACACGAATGAGGTACGGAAATGTAACCGATGTGCAGCTTTTGTCTCCAAGTCGCTTGGGCACTGTGCAGTAACTAATTTGGTGAAAGGTTTTGAAGAAAACTAATACTAATAGTATAAAGAGATTGATTTAAACACAAGACTGAAATTATTCTGTGTTAGGTCATCCAGAAAATGAACCTTATTTCAGAACATTTTCATTTTTTAAAGCTTTGAATACCTTGCTATAAACGTGGTTTTATTATCCTTATTCGTTAGAACAGTTGAAATGCATTTTATACTATCCTCAATGACTTCAATGTTTTTAACATGTGTTTTCTCTAGTTCTACATGTCTTACCACCTGTTCATTGTGGCTTGTGCTGGAGCTGGTGCCACTGTCATAGCACTGGTGGGTAGCATTTTTTTTGTCATTTTATTGTGTAACATGTTCCCTTCAGGCTTAAGATGCTTTAAGATTAAATTTTGTGTATCTTAAAAACGGCAATGCTAGACATTAAGCAGGGCGAGCTGTAATCGCCATTATTTGCTGCTGTGGTTTGGTCATTACAGGTCAGCAGGTCCTGAACTTTTCCTTTGAGAAATCATCTTACCCAACCTCCCCCATCCTAGAACAAAATTATTTGCATGTCCTTTGAAAATCCTACTTTTCTACCCACTACTTCTGTTTTCATGTCCGCTATTGCTTTTCATTTTTGTAGTTTATTTGATTGGTCTCTTGAAACCTCTTGGCTTTTTTGCTGGACCCTAGCAGTTTGCTGGGTCCAGCTCTGCAGTGCCAGTTGGGAAAAGGGACGTTCACAAGATGACTTGCTTCCTAAGTCTAACGCTTCCTCTAGCTGCCAGCCAAATCCAGGTGTAATACTCACTATTTGTTGACGAAGTAGCCTTAGGTCTTTATCTCCGGATAAATGGCACGTTATTTATCTTGCATCTTCACCCTGGAAGAAGCTCAGAGTAACATCTGTTGTAAAAGTATCGACGGTTGCCCATGTGGGCTTGAGCTGTCACCTTGCTGTGTCTTACTCTCCTGTATTTTGTTCTCTTCCACCAGCTGATCTACATGATGGCTACTACATATAACTATGCTGTTTTGAAGTTTAAGAGTCGGGAAGATTGCTGCACTAAATTCTAAATTGTATAAGCCCAGTAAAGAGCTGCATTGCGTAGCTTGAAATACCACTGACACCCTAGGCTAAAAGTCTAGCTTTCTGAATTTTGTTACAGTAATTGTAAATAGCTTCAGTAAGCATCATCGAGCTCATCAGATTAATAAAGTGACTTCTTGTATATGAACTGTGATGTGGATGAGATCTGGCTATTTTTTCATGTCGAGAGGATTCAGTTACTGTAGGGGTGTTTATGAACCATCCTTCTGAAGGGGGGATGTTTCCATTTCAAGTCTCCACTTGCTTTTTGACAGTCATCTCTCAGACAAATACTGGAACAGTTCAGGGTCAGAATTATTAATTTATTCTTCGTCCTGAACACCTGAGCATACAAAATATGTATGACGCGAAAGAAAAGGAATAGTAAAGTAGTGCCAGTCTCTTTTGGCAGAAATCAGAAGCCCAGGCATGATGAACTGGTTGGCTTTTATTTCCTGTGCACAGATGATAAAGTCAATTATTTTCTTCATTTTTAAGTAATTGCCAAATCTCACTCTCTCCGGAAGGAAGTATATCCTTGCATTAGCTCTGCGTAAAACAATCACATTCTTTCTTTTGGACCCTGAACTGGTAAGACAAAGTGTATGAACTGCTTCTGCTCTTGTACGGCTTGCACTTTAGTAACTGATTTCTCAGTAGCCAGATCTCAGAACTGTAAGTATGACTGCACGGGAAGCAAAACCATGCATAGATCATAGAGACCTGTTGGAATTTTTTTTTTTTTTTTTAAAGTGAAGTGAATCTGTTTTCAGATGTAGATTTTTTGCATGAAGTATGGTGAAAAGAAGTTGGGAAGAGATGAATGCACAAACTAGAAAAAAAACCACACAATAATAAAAAAGAACCAGTTGCTATATATGATATAAAACTCTTCACCTGAGGTTGGACAATGGAAGTTTAAAATGTAGTTACAAAATTGTACGATTAAGACTTCTTAACTCAGTGATTGCATGCTTTTGCTTAGTTTTGGACTCATGTTTTGTTGCTTAATTTTTCAATATGTTAATGTAGCCTCGTTCATGTAAATAAAACTGTTTACAATTTCAGGCTTTTTCCCCGGGGAGGGTGGAATTCTCATCTGCTTGTTGGGGGACAAGACTTACCAGGATCTGGGCTTCGATATGCATAAACACTGCAACCTTAGAAAGCAGTTCTTCTGAGCACCTCCTAGTTTACGTGTATTGCCACATATATATATTGCAATAGAAATATAGAAAAATTTTATACATAGAAAACTTTTTCCTGCTTCCCTCCATTCTGCATTTTAATTGAGCCGTACAACTCTGTAGCTCATTTTATTGCCGTGATACTAACTGTCTCTACATTGTGAATAACCAACTGAAGTATTAGCATGCCAAATTCTAGAGGTCTTCGAAAATAGCCTCTGTGCTTGTTTTAATAACAGAATGCTTATTAACGTAGAATAACTATTTTTTTTTTTGGTCGTTATTTTAAAGAGCGTCTATTAATCTAACTAGCAGCTTGCTTTGCCTCTTGACATGCTCACTAGCCATCATGCTCACCCTTCTCTTCCAGATCCACTTCCTCATGATACTGTCTTCTAACTGGGCCTACTTAAAGGATGCGAGCAAAATGCAGGCCTACCAAGATATCAAAGCAAAAGAAGAGCAGGAGCTTCAGGATATCCAGTCTCGGTCAAAAGAGCAACTCAATTCTTACACATAAATGTTTGCCACAGTAATTCAGCAGAAGAATTCTGTAGCTCTGACAAATCAACAAATAGCTGCTCTGCAGTACAGATGTGTGTCTACCAAACAAAATTAGAGAGAAGTGCAAAAGCTTCACATTCCAACTCCTGGAACACATTCATAGGGAAATCTTCCCATGGGTAATCTTCCATCCTTTCATACAGAGAATGGAGGTTTTATTCCAGGCATTTTAAAAGGCAACACTTCACAATAAGCGACCAAATTCTTCTTCTACTTCGAGACTTTTGATATTTAGTATTTGACGTGTTCTGCAGCATGACATCCTGCACGAAACCGTGGCAGGTGCTCCAAACCAGCAGGCAGTAGATCTCTGTACAGACCTTAGGCCAAGGCACGCGTACGGTGTGTGATTTCCTGTCTTGGTTTCTAGACCAAACGAAACCGTGGCCGGCTCAGACTTCTGACAGCTCGTGCTGACGTGACAGCACAGTTGCAGCAGTTCCGCCTTTGAACGCTCGTTCCGTGGGCCACAAGAACAGCACTCTCCTCTTGTGCCACACTTTTTTATGAAGAAGCAGTCACGCTCCTGTGCTTACGTGAGCGCTGAGCAGATGTCCCACGTTTTAATCTTTTTATTAACTATTTAACAGAATGTAGATCCCCGGATCTGGATAATGATCCCCTTCTTTGAAAATAAATGTCAGCTTTGCCTTAATATTTATTTTCTATAAATGTCTTAGCATTTATATAGTGGCAGGAGACCATTATCCTACATTTTAAGTAAGTGAAAAGTGTTACCTTATTAAAATGACACTGATCTGACTATTCCAAATGAGCAGATGAGAAAGTTTGCAGAGTTTTACACAAACAAGAAAAATTAACAGCCATAAAACAGAATACAGGATGTCCACCTTTCTCTATCTTGGTGCTTAGCAAATTTATAGTCAGTGCTTATGTGTTTTCCTTTTTACAAATTAATTAGCACATTAAGAAAACGTGGTGTTCAGAAAAAAACAACAACCTGGTGCCATTTTAAAGTCATTTCCCATAGAAGTCTGCCTTCTAATTAATGTTTTTTTTCAGAAGCATTCAGTGATATCTTGAGTATTAGTGATGGTATATTTGGTGTTTGTTCTATATGATATATATATATATATATATAAATGTTGGGGGAATAAGTAAAATACATCAGTCATTTGAAAAAACTAAATATTCAAGTCATACCCATGTTAAGCTGATGTGTGGTTTGATAGTTTTGACTGTTTGCTGAACAGAAAAGGAAGCACAAATTTCTTCAAGTCAGTATTACGCGAAAAGGTATTTTGGGGGGTATTAACTTCAAATATAATTTTTTTCATTAAATATTGAAGTCTAATTTGACAGTTTCAAAAAAAGGGGCAAAGTTGGTCAATGTAGAGCAAATATGACAAAATAGCCTAGTGTATGTTCTTACCTGTTGCATGAAGGAGACATTTCTACAGCAATGCAGGTGATGTTCTAGCCCAGTGTTTGCATAAGGGTAATAATGGAGGCAGTGTCTTAAAGCCTAATTCTTTTCTAATTCAGTGTAGCTATTACTGGGAGTTTTTGAAGTTTTGTTTTAAGTAGTCTAATATTTTTATGTAAAGAGCATTAAATTTTGCTATGTATAAATTTTTGTAACCTAACAGTGAATCAATATTTTCTATCAGTGCCAAGGGCTTCCTGTAGTTACATCCAAGTGTTAAAATAAATATTTGTAGATAATAGACACCACTTGTGTATGCTTATTTGAAAACAGACCTACAGCTACTCTCTACTAGTGCATCTCTAGGCTTTATGTCTCTAGCTGAAGTTAAAGACGTTTTGTTCAGTGGTATCCATTTGCTCCTGTACTGGGAAGGGAGGCCCTGGCGGTGTACGCTTCCGCATGGGAAGGCAGCGACTGTTTCCAGCGTGAAGCACTGGTGGTTGTTCCAGGCCAGCATAATACAACAAGCACTATCCATGCCCGTCCTGACAGCAAACGGGAGGAGTCGCGCAGACATTCTGTAAATGCCAGCATTGCTGCAACACCAAATGAAGCAGCACGTAAAAGCAGTAGCCACCACATCACTTTCTTTCTTCATTTCTAAAAGCAGAGTTTATTTCTGTCACATTTTTTGGTACATCATGTTTCAACATCCAAGGAATTCGAGACAGAGCTTTGGTTTTTACCCTTAAATTCTGTCAAGCTTGGCTTCATGTTCTTGTAGTTAGGTCAAGATGAGCAGCCTGAAACACAGTGCAAGTTGTAATATATGCTGCCACCCAAAATTACTTCATTGATTAAAAAAATACTGTATTTTATACTGTAAATAAAGTTTAATGATCTTGCCTATAATCTACCTACCAAATACAAAGCTTAAATAAAGATGAGTTAAATAGCATTTTTATTTGAATTTCTCCATTCTGGGCTGGTTAATACCAACAAGGCGCTACACCAGATAAGGCTGCTTTAAAAGCGTTTGCTTCCCTTGCCGTAGCAGTAGAAGGCGTGCGTCAGCTTGAGTCTGCCACACTCTGCTCTCAAGCTGCGCACGCCAAGGGTCTCCACAGGACACCTTTAAAAACGTAATTATGATTGACTGATTTTTTTTTTTTTTGTCACCAGTACACCGTTACTTTGACCTATAGTTTGTAACAGTTGGAAGGGAAGAGGGTGGGAGGATGGGGAAAGCACCGCTTGAAAAGCTGTCAAAGGTTATAGGAATTCAGTGCCAAAGCCAGTCCTACCTGAACACACTGATTCACTTCTTTACATGGCCTTGTCCTTCCTCTCGCCCCACTCAAGGGCCTCCTTCGGGACCAGGGACACATCAGGGCTCACTATGTGAAGTCAATAACTGAAGTGATGAGACAGTGCAAAATCTACTTTATTCATTTATAATTATACAGCCTGCAGTCTTGGTGCTTAACATTTATTAAAACTTTTTACAGGCAGACAGCGGCTTTAAAAACATTTTTATTGTAAAAAACAAACCAACCAACCACCCCCAAAAAACCAAAATATACATAAATCCAGTAGCTGTTCACCAAAAGTTTTCATCCACCTCTCCATGAGAAATGTCTGCAGTGCTGTATTAAGGATAGGAGGGAGGGAAAGAAAGCGTAAGAGTCAAAGGTAGTTTCTTATCTTAAATAGAAATATGTGTTTTAAAAACCAAGTTAGGAGTCTGCCTATGCTACAATTCTCTTGCTGTTTCAGTGAACTGAAGGACATAAGCAAACCTTTAGGGGTGAGGATCTGGGCCCTCAGGAACGCAAAGCCATCCAAGTCTGTCAAGCATCAGCACGATCTATCCACTGCTTCTGCAGTGCTAACCCCGTGAAAAGAACGCTACACAGAGACAATTCAGGAGCAGCAAGGTAGGGCCTGGTGTGTAAAACAGCTCTTTAAAGACACAGATAATACTGAATCATTAGTACGGTTAGTGTGCGCATTTTATTTTTTTTAAATGCTCCATATTTTTTACTTACATGTATTTTCAATTCTACATCTTCAAATAGATTTGGTGGGGGGTTGCTGGGTTTTGCTTCTCTCAAGCAACTCAAAATTACGTATCCTTATTTATCGATGTCTAGAGAGAGACCCTAGCTGTGTAACTCTGCACGCAGCCAAAAACCTCTGAAAAAAGTGTGTGAACTGGTTTCTTCACAGTGCTACTGGTAAATCAAAGCCAGATTCAGTGCCAATACCAGACAATCTGCAGCATGGACAGACTTTCACAGGGCCAGTACCCAAGAAGCAGCTCTCCCACTTCAGCTCTCTGTGAAGGAACTGAGATGCTGCTCAGTAGCAGATAAAAAGTTTAATTGCCACAACGGTCAAAACAGAGCACTGACTGTAGTTCCCAGATCAGAATTCCACACAGTGCTTAACTTACCTGTATAAGAATTAGAAGAATCCTCAATTTTTTCCAACAGATTTGCTTTCGATTACTAGTTTATTTTGCTTTTTAAGGAGGCAGATGTCTCTTAATCATAATTCATACTATAGTTATTAATATGGAGTTATAAGATAATACAAGTCTTACCTGTCATCCTTTTCACCAGACAGAAGTCCCTCTGTAAGTGATACTTCTCCTATTTCTTCTTTTTTTGAATCCTGGCAACCAAGAGGAAAATGCACTTTCTGTTACTGGTTCTTAAGCTGAGGTTTAGGTGACTCTAATAACAGTATCTGTATTTTAAGGCACCTAACTCAAAATAAAAATCTTCTGCAGGAGTCACCCTATTTCTACAAATGCTACATTGCACCTAGAGTAACGACACTTTGGAAAATCAGGTTTGGATAATGCCTGAACAAACGGATGCTGCAATCTTTCAGCAAAGTAACGCTCTCCCATGTACATACCTGTTCTTTAAGGTCAGATTTTCCATTTTGCCAGAATAAATTGTCAGTTGTGCTAGTGGAACACTAACTGAGCTGCGTAGATTCAAACTGTATTTAACCACAGTTTAAACTAAAAATTGAGGACATTTAAATGTAAATTCTGTCCTAATATCTAAAAACCAAATAAACTAACAAACCCCCTCCCACAGGATACCAGAACAAAAAAAAACACTATAGAAGAAAGTTTTCTTTTTTTCCTTTTCTTTTGATTCAACACATTTTTGCAACACAAATACACTTATCTCTGCAGGTTGTTGCAGAAAACTTCTGAATGAAGGAAAAAAAAAAGGAGAATATTGTTTCCATTCTAAGCATACTTGGCAAGACACAAATTTAGTCAATAATATTTTTGGGACTTAGTTTTGAGAATAATCACCTTGTCTGCCAGTTCCTGGTCTCTGCTCTGCTGAATTATTCTCATGTATTTTTCCAATGGATTTGAAGGAGGATCCTTTATATTGTCTTTAGCACCAGAATTACTGTTTTCAGATTTTACCTCCTTCTTATCTTCTTCATCTATTTTCATCGAGTCTTGGCTCCACTTTAAGACAAAAATCAAAATTAAATAGCGTTCACCTCAAGAAAAATACCTTTATATCTGGACTACATGGAGGATTTCATGTTAACCTCAGTAAAACACTCCGGTCTAAACAGCGTTAAACTTGTTACATGCAGTTCAAGATGAAATGTTAAGCTATTGCTTCAATTCAGAAAGTCACATTCAAAAAAACCGCACTCTAACCCTGTCTGAGTGTCTGAGATGCTGTGAGGCCTGAGGCTTCTACACGTGACATCTACAGGTGAACTAAGCTGAGCTGACACCGCTATGCAAGATTCCTGAAGGGTCTGGTTTGCTGTTGTGGAGGTTGGCAGGAGCATGGCTGATCAGTACCACTACAGTGATTCAAATTAACCAAGCTTTAAGGGTGGGAAGAGGAAGATGAAAAGGGAGGGACCAAACCCCAAGTTTTATACAGGTCCTAGCGGGCCAGAACACTACTTCAACACATGGTACATCATCTCCAAGGGATTTAAGTAAACTCCTTAAGGCCTCATTATAACTTCTGCTTCCAAGAAAGTACCATAGACACCCTGGTAGAGGCTAATGCACAGATGGACGTTAACCCACCAGCAGCAGTCCAGACCAGAAAGACAGCGAATGTATAGCATGTACTGATGGCCTGGTGACAGCTGCCTTCTAAGTCCTGGCCATAAAACTGTAGCTTCCAGTTACATGAAGTATGGAATAAAAAGCATCTGTTTCCAGTGAAAATATTACTTGGCATAAGGAGAAATTCTAGTGAGACTCTTTGGTTAATCGCACAAATACATAAAAGAACTTGGCCTCTACTACTTTCACTGAAAGAATAAAATCTATTTTTAACCAAGTAACACACACAGTGATCCTAAAATACATGGCACTACAGAGCTGCATTACTGTCAGAAATTAAAATACTAAATTCACCACCTCTTTGTTAAGATCTTCCACTTCTTTTTGCTCTCCTTCCAAAGCTTCTTGTTGTTCTCTCTCTCTCCTTTCTTCTCTTGTTTTCCTTTCTTCTTCTAAGTTTTTCTCAGCTTCTCTATTCTGTTCTTCAAACTGTCTTCGATCCAGCACCACTGTGAAAAAATATTTCAACATCTGAGATTTCATTTACATAGTTCAGTAATTTACTGCAGTGGCAGACAAACACATATACAGTAAGAGGTTCCTGTATAACATCAGCAGTAAATGAAAAACAACTGGATATATTGTTTATACATATACCAAATTTATTCTTAGGTATCCAGTACTGTTTCCTCCCACATTTATACATTTTTATTTTGATATATGACCCACTAAGAGTTAAACGGTAAAGTCAAATTAGAGGCCAGAGAGTTGACAAATCTCTCTATGCACTTCTCATTAAATCTCTGTTATCCTGAAGTTCATGTTGTTATATTCTTTCCCTCTCTGTAATATACATTTTTTTTATATTTATAAAGCAAAATACTTAGAAAACCTTTGAAAATTATTGCAAGACACACTGCTGATGTGACCAGTATCTTAAAAAACTTGTGTAAGTAGAACAAAATTCAGACAGTTATTACATATGCAAACTATATACTGGGAATTGTTAGAAGGTAGAAAGCTCTTCTCTAAATAGAAATAATCATAATTCTATCTAGAACAATTAGAAAAGCAGCATACTGCACTGAAACCAACCTCATCTAGCCAAAGAATTAAAGCAGCATTGTGATAATACAATTTGCAAACAGAATCAAGAAAAATGAAAAAAATCCAAACAAGCAGTACATAAAATACTTTAAAAAAACCAAAACCTTTCCAGTCGTATTTCTATCAAGAGTAGAAATAGTATTTAATAATTATCCTAAAGAGAAAAGACAAAACCAAATTTGTCTCTCCAGAAGCTGGACAGGGGAGTGGGACGGGTGGCAAAAGTGTTTAAATTAAAAAGAAATTTAACCAAAACCAGGGTGAGTCATCGTCATACAGTAAAGCAAAAGGAAACATTCCTTCCTCTTTATTGCATACTTAGCATACATACCTACAGAATGTTAAATATTTGGCTTTTTGTTTTATACATTTGACATTTTAAAAGAGTATTCACTTTTGTTTCTGAGCTGAGAACTCACTTAAGTCCTGCGGCGAAGTGGCTGTTGCTGGCACAGTGGCTGTGACATGGTTTCCATTGACGATGTCCCCAGATGGATACAAGGCATCACTTTCACACTGCTCTGGAATGTCCCCCTGATCTGGAGAAGAAATTTGAACAATGGCTTCATTATTTTGTAATTACAATAGTGGAGCACAGCAACGGACACAAAGTGTGGGAATGGCTGAATTAGAACACATAAATATCAGCACTAATTGAGCCTTTTCCCTTCAACTTGACCATTTCCCCGAGGATTAAGCATTATCATAGGCTGCACTTGCTTCTTTAATTACAGAATTGTTAGTTTTGAAATTAGCTATTGGAACACATCTGTTTACAAAGCCAAAACAGATTAATGAATAAATATACAGCAGAAAACAAAAATGTTTTCATGTCTTTACATAATCAAGATACAGGTCACATAAAAATCACAGCTCCAAGCTTAGCTCATCCTTTCCATGCACATAAAACAACCTTTAATTATTTGATCACATACTATTTCTTTATTAGGATCCTTGCCTTCTTCAGTGCACAGGATGGAGACTGCCAGCTCATGTATTCTACATTACATTTTCTTCTCCCTGCGCAACGTGCCTCTGAATTTACAAAAACACAATTACTGTGCTGCTGTGGTCATTGTTATGATATTCTTAATTGTTTCCTAACTATTTATTTGCAAAGTACGCAGACTGCTATTAGCTCAGTTTTACGGGACAAAGCAAAAGAGATAAGAAGTCAGATGTAGCCACTATCTCGGTAGCCAAACTGAAATATACAGGATCATTGTTACAAGCATTTACTGCAATGCAGTGCAGATGTCTTATAGATCTCCTTAACTTTGGGGTAAAGGTTTAGAAAATATCAATTTCCCATCCTTCAAATATTATCAAGGTTTCAAGCATTTTTCTCTTCCATGTCATAATAAAACTGAAATATTTTGCACAAAGAAAGACAAGACACTCAAACACATCAGCCTCTCTCTCAGAATGGTCTGAATCTCTTTAAATTAAAGTACTTTTAAAGGAATTATAGATGAAAGCATCACAGAAAATTTCTGCCAAACTGTCAGTCTAGCAAAGTTATGAGAATGTTTTCAGACGCTTACAAAACCAACAGGAAGTCCTACCAGCTTTGCCTAGGAAAGTAAATTCTATATACATTTTAGGTAAGACCAAAGTAATGTGCAATCACACTCAGAAGAAAATCTACTCTGTTTTTTTTTCTCTCTTTAACTTTAAATTATAAAGGTTATCAACAATAACACTATTTCCATATGAGGCATCAGTATGTTTCAGGCTATGTAATATTTAAATAGTCAAAAAATTCCTCTCACAAATAGGTTCCACTTAAATATGATATCTAACTTCTAAAGATCTGCTAACCACACAAACAAACAAAAAAACCCAACCCCAAAACAATATAATATAACAATATAATACAAACCCAAAGCAATAAAATATAAACCCAAAACACCTTTACATAAACCTTTCTGCAAAGAACAAAAAGGTAACACTCTTTGTACACCTTCACTCTTCTATGGAAGGGTGGACAGCAAGAGATGCCTTATTTCATTAAAATGAGCACATCAACAAAAAGCAATTACTGCCAACAGGAATTCCAGTCTCACAGTAGGATTAAAAAGCTTTCCATATCTTCCAACATCTCCTTCACTCCATTGTTTTCTTCTACTCTTATCAACTTCTTCCTTCATTTTATCTTGTTCTACACTTACTTTTTAGATTTTACATTCTTATTCCCCCTCAATTCCTTCAGTGTTACCTTCTCCCCTTTTCAGCCATTCTGATTTCCTTCTACCTACTGAGACTGTGTTTCGATGCAGTCTGACCCAACTAAAGTACTATTGATTTAGACATCATCGGCATATGCAAACTCTTAAAATTATTCTTCTGACTACCACACATCACTGAATGATACAGTGGTAACTTACTTGTGCACAGCACCCACTCAGACCTAACTGCCAAGAATACGCCAGTCTTTTCTCATAAGTGATAAAATAAAAATGAGATATGTAATGTATTCCTAAAAGACTCTATTACAAAATTGAGCAAATAAATTTGAATTTAATTAAAATATGAGATAAGTAGAAACCATTAGTGGCTACAAGCTCGGTTCACATTCAAATAATGCATTTAAAGCTTATAAAAAGAAAACTAAATGAGATAGATAAACTAAAAAGCAATAAATGTCCTGAGTAAAACTTCACAGAGAAATGCACAGATGAGTCATTAGCTTCTGCTAATCATCACTAAACACTACCAGCACATTTGCTGTTTAAACAAACAATATCTTTTTCGTTTGGTTAAGTTTTGAAACACTGGAAGCCGTATTCTCACAGGTTCAGAATTGCGAGCAAGGGCATCACTCCACCTTCCACACGACCTCACCACAACCAAAAGAACAAGCCAGTCTCCGACCCAGGAAAACACTCACAGCAGTTAGGAATATTTTCTTTGAAATCAGTGATTCTCACTCTCCCATACAATAATTATAATCTCTGTACCCATGAATTTAATTATACCACCCAATGACACACCCCCACCAGTCTCAAGACTTTACGGATCTAGCAAAATTTGGAAATGGGAAAGGTCGTTAGCTTGTTGTTCACATCTTTCTCATTGACAACTTCACTTACTTTAAACCCACAGTTTCACGTGAGATAAGGCTGCGCAGGTCCAACATTGAAGATTTCACTCAAATGCTGAAAAACTAGGAAATAAAGCCACTATCTGTGTTTCTATGTCTCTCTCCATACACAGGTGACTATAAAGTGCACTAACTTTCATTATCTTCCTCTTTCTGCAGTACCTCAGTTACATAAAATGTTTTGAAAACTGACCCTGCAGGCTTGACTACAACACAGAGAGAATGAAACATTTTATAGCATGTAATGCAAAACACCACATAATGACAAGAGAGCAGAAATGTAAATAAATAAAATGCTGACCTCAGAGAAAAGAAAAAAAAATCATGTTTCAGTAACTGAACTTTATGTTCCAAAAATACTCAGAGATGCTGATTAATGACAGCATACCTGCAAGTGTTCTTCACATATTTACACACACTTCCAAATTAACTTCTAATTCATAATACTATTTAAGCCTCAGTTACTGAAGGAAAAATCAACAAGAGGATATGGAATGGCTGCAGAAATTTATCTTCAGAATTACAACTTGGTAATCCTGCTCTGATACTGGTCCATGATGAATACTCCCTGGAGTTTCACTTTATGCAGCAAATACAACAGAGCCTCAAGTTAGTTCATATACTAACTAGTACAATTTGCTGTTTTAAAAAAAATCCTACACAATTTTAAAACATTCTGGAACAACTGTCAGACCTACATGCATTAATCAGAATAAGGTTAGACAAGATTTCTGAACAAAAAGCATATTCCAAAATTTCAGAACCAACTTGATTTTACTGTCTACTTATTACTACATACATCTCCTCTAAAGATGCAAATATGAAGAAAACGAATCCTTCATCATCTGAAACAGTTTGTTTTTCTTATTTCCAACATCAATCAGAATTTTTTTCTTTACTGTCTTAAACTATCAAGACAATGGTCTTAGCACTGTTAAGCCCTAAGGCGTTAAAACTTTCTAAAATGCACTAAAACGTACATTCAGGAGAAGAAATGCGTTCTTCAAGGTCCTCATACATTAGTTTCTCTGGTTTGGGGATATCACTGAAATCTTGTTTATCTGTTCGTTGATCACGAAATCTGAAAGAAGAAGGAAGAAAATAAATAACTTAATAAACATAAATGCTAAATTTTAAGCAAATAGCATTCTGAGATTTAAATACAAGGATTACTCACATGCTTAGCCACAGACTAAACCAAATGTAAAAACCATGCAACCAAAATATGGTAATTTTCTGACTCAAAAAGTCAGCTCTCTCTCTCTGACAGTCATCTCCCTGCAGCCTTTCCCCAAGGCCAACATAAAAAGCGCCTTAAACCAAAATACACTCTCAAAAGGCATGAAAAGGAGTAAGGGAAAAAAAAAAAAGGAGAAATACAATGAAATGTGATAGTCAACTGAAATTAAGAAATTTGCCTTTTTAGGCTCTGTGTTACAGTCCAATTCCATCTTAACAGATGTGTTTGAAATGTATTAGGATTAGATGTCTGGCAAAACATATACACAAGGGTGAGTATCTGGGTGCTATGAAAAATGGGGTTAGTGCCCTCATTCTAAATCCCCATTTATCTCATCAGAAAGATAATGTGAAAGAACAGTATCTCCCACGTGACCCAGCTCCTAAACTCTGCCCAGAACCAGAATAGCAAAAGGAGTGCAGGTCAGGAATGAAATTCAGCAGCAGCACTTCACAAAGGAGCTTACTTCACACCAGCTGGTGCTCTTCACCATGGCATAAATATGTTTGTGCTTACAATTTCTAAGGAATTCAGGTCTTCTATGGGGCAAAAGTGGAGAACAAAGAAAACACCCTCCCCTCCCAAGGAGACGTGTTCAATAAAAAATGTAAATCTGGGAACAAACAAATAAAGCTGCATTGTCAGAAGGATAGTTCAGTAACATCAGTGGGGAAAAATACCCTGTAAATCAAATACAGCGGAATAAATGGAAGGTCAAGATTTTGGAAATCTGCTTCACGTTTTTAGTCTTTCCTTCACAGAAATGTTTAAGTGTTAAGTGATTCTTAAGGATGCAAAGTTCAAGGACATGCACGTCACTTTCTTCAGTACTGTGTCCTGCAACACTGCCAGAAAGACAGTCAATACACTGCCTCAGATTCAGCAACCAGAAGGGGTCTGCCTCATGAAGACCAACACACACATGTATTTCCAAATAGTTTTCAAAATTTGTTCCATCAACCAGTTGGCAACGAAACCCTGGACTGCACCTAATGTCAATATTCCATAAAACAGTACTGCTGTGCCAATCAACGCCAAATGGTCAAATTGCATGAGTTATTCTTAAAATTACCATTAAAGCGTAAACAAAAAAACCCAACCACCACCATCTAGATTACTTTGTTTATGTCTGAAATTACTTTTTTTTAGCCTAAAACTGGTAACAAGCCTCACAATTGCTTTCTTCAGCCCTGAACAAAAAAAAAGGAACAGTTTAGATAATAATCTGCTTTATAACTCTAGTCTTCCTGCCTGTTATTGGCTTCCTTCATACCACTCATATCTTGCAATATAAACAAACAAGGAGCTCCTGTAGTCACAGAAGCAATTGTTCTTCCCCACTGGCAGAGGCCTAACTTATAATGGCTTACTGGTGTTACAGCATCATATTTTATTTTCTTTTTAGAAGAAAAATTTCCCATTGCCACTTAAAATCTACAGGTCATAAACTAATCCCACAATACACATCAATGATGTGGCATTTGCCTAGTAATGAGAGTAAATAGCTGGAAAAGCCCACACATGCATTTCTCAAATACTTTATGTAACAGAAAACAGTCCAAGGCACAAGAAATTAAGAAATACCCAAAACAAGAATGTTTTCCTTTTAAGAAAGTCTTGGGAAAGCAGCAAGGTCAAGGAAATTATTGGGACCTCATACCCTTGCTTTGTCACAAATAACACAAGAAAGCAACTACAACCCAGAACTGCCTGCCCAGACCCTGGCCTCTTCTTTGCAACACAACTTGCTCATATTGTTCACTCTTCCGGCAGCATGGGCTCTACAACATCCTTCAAAGAAGTGCAGTCCCTCACAGTATGAAGAGTGTTTTCCCATGGCACCTTAACACGCAGGTTAACACTCAACCTTCACTTCCTAAGTCTGTCACAGGAATTCTGGGAATCTGAGAGACACTGTAGAAAATGTGAATGAGCAGGGAAAGAAGACACAGCCACTTACAGGAACTAATGTCACGGTTCCTAGAAATCCCAACAGCTTCTTTTCAAGGCCAAGGACATAAAGGCTATCTCCTCCCAAATTCTAACTACAGAGACTCTCTCTACATTAAATGTATATTGAGGACTTGATAGCAACAAAAAAATAAGAAAGCCCTACTACTGCCTGCTAGAGTTTCCGCAGGACTAGGTGTCTTTCTTCAGCCATCAAAGCTGGAATGATGGCTAGCAGGTTAAGGCCAATTCAAGTGTCTCTTCTTAGGAAAGAAACATTAAAAATTAAATACGCAAGCTTTTTCTAAAGACACCATTCACAATTCTGTTTTGGAGAGTGGAGGCAGCAGCGACCATTAAGAACAGAAGAATTTCATACATGGAAAGAGGAGACACAGAGAGGAAAGAGAAGTCATTTTTATGCAGCTTAATTTTGCCAAGTTATTAATTTACTTAAAACAAATCTTAGGAAAAAAAAACAAAACAAAACACCAAAGGAAAAAAGAAAAAAGTTCTGCTAGTCATCCCTTTCCCACATGCAAAGGAGACTGGAGCTTCCTATTCTGAAAACTGTTATAGAGGCACATGAACAAGCTCTTCAGAGGAAAAAAAAAATTGCATTGCAGCTTGTTAATGAATGAAGTGAGAAAGTATAACTGTCTTAGTTTAAATTCTCAAGAGAGACAGGAGAAACTACAGAGCTTCAATCGGCAAAAGCTCATCAGTCAGGTCACAGATGTGAAAAACGGCGACACGACAAAAGAGACATAGCTTTGCTCAAGGAGTTACTGGCCTTTTTACATTAAGGGCTTTTGTGTGCATCAACTATAACCTCACTAGCTTTTGAAGTATTTGCAAAAAGTCTGTTCTGATATTGGAAAGACGAGAGATTATCACTGCTTTGGACAGGAATTTGTGATGAGCTTGTAGTTTTACTGTTTTCTTGAAAAATTATTTCAAGTCCTTGAAACATGACCTTTACCCCTCTAAAGACCCAACATTGTCTGTCGAGATGAAGTTTGTTCTCAAATTAGTCTACAATGACAGCTGGAGTTCTTGTTAGCCTTACTGGGATTACATTTATACGGACAGCACAGAATTCCTACTAGAGGAATCAAACCTGTCAAATTCCAGAAAAGCCTACGACAGTGAACTGCTAAAAATGCATTCACATTCAGGTAATGAGGGTGAGGATCTCTGATAGGATCGCTCTAATAAGACATGCCAAGTGATAGTCCATTAACTGGCCACTGTAGTTATCTTCACATTCCCATTTGCAACACAGAGCAGGCATTATTCTTACTCAAAAAAGTATACAGTCTGAATTTTTAAATTATCAATATGATCCAAAGTTATGGGACAGGAGAAGTCAGATATATCATGGACTTACACATACATTCTTCACATGTTCAAAAAAGATATTTTTTTTTCATAGATACTCTACATTGGCATGCAAGTCAGTTGTTTAACTCAGATTTAGTTTTAGGAACAGATTTCGCACTTTTAGGAAACTTTTAGAAAACATGTTTTCTGAAATTAGCAGTTATCGGAATATTTATTTATTAACAATGAATCTTTCATTCAGCCGTCTGAAAGTGGTCTGCTGTGTAAGGAAACAAAATCAAAGAGAAGGTCTACACTGACACAACAGATTTCAAGCACTGCAGAACTCCCAGCTCTCAAAATACGAGGATCCACAAGACACTTGGACTTAAATAAGAGCATCCAGTGCTTTCAGAAGTTCATCAGAACACTGACACATGAAAAGTGGAAACGCAGAGAAGGGGAAAAGCCAAGAAGAAGGGGAAAAGCAGTTTATTGTCAAATCTAGAGCTGTACCTACGGAGGTATCTGCAACAGCCTGAAAACCAACAAAGTAAATCAGCCTGACCTGAGCCCAGGAACATCTAAACTTTGTATGACTTGTATCTGCCAGGTGTGCCTTAGGGGTGGCAGTGCACACCAAACAAACCATCTCCTATCTTTGGAGACACGGAGTGTAACAAAGTAATACTTACATTGGTTGAAGCAGCACAAACTGAAAGTGCCAAGAAGCACGGTTCTAAAAAGTGTTTTCATCACAGAGGAACAAATATCCCTAAACAGCAGAATTTGAGCTAAGTTTCACTGATTTATCAATTGGCTCTATCTGCATTAAACTAACATGGGCTTAGGATGCCTCACATTCTCACTCTCCAGGCTTTTTAGTTCTTTACCCAGCACTTTTCCATGACAGCGGATTTTTCAGGCTCTGGAGCTAGTGCTACCATTACTGTTTCTCCCCAACAGAGGGAATCTTTGGAATAACCTTTCATGCTTGCTCAACTACAACAGTGAAATGACTTTACAAAACACTTTGTAAATCAGTCATGTTTTACTTAGTCATAGGACAAGACTTGATTGGTTGGTTGGTTTTTTTAAAACAAACAAACAAACATTCCATTCATCTCAGGTTTCCAATGCACTTGAGGTTTAAGTATTTCACTGCACATAACTTTGCACTATAAGGAAGCACAAATTTGGGAGGGGAGGGGTGTTGTAGTTCAGCCTCCCAAATCCAAACACCTTTGGCAAATATGATTTGACATTTTCACCTCTGTTAAATTTGTGCTTCCTTACAGTGCAAAGTTATGAAAGATAGTAAGCAATTAATTTTATAAGTGAGAACTTTCTAAAGATGGATGGAAAAGAAATGGAAGGATTTCCATTCTTCAGTATCATGCCTCTGGAGGAACTTAGTTTTAAAAAAAAAAAAAACAAACAAAACCACAACAGGGGCTGTTTTGTTTTGGTTTTGGTTTTTTTGCTTACTTGACTTGTAAAATCAGCTATCACCATGAACAGTTAGATAAATGTTTCTTTAAAAAGCAGGTTAAAAATCTTACATTGTAAACAACATTACCTGATTTTCTGGCCGTGACTGGATGGTGAGGAAGAAACAGATTCAGAAGATGAAAGCAGATGTGGCTTTGAAATAGGAGAAAGCGCGTGGTCAACACTCTGCTGTGAAGAGGCAAGGTGCGAGCCACTGATGTCTGCAGATAAAAATACCACAATTTTTATTAATCAGTTATTTGTCCCATCATTTCTCAAACAAGCTTGGTTTTTACAACACATGCATAATTAGACTGTGCAGGCATCACCATTACAAGACAACTATCAACCAAATCTACTAGGATTAACATGAATGGTCTTGTACTTTTTTTTTTTTTTTTCTCCTACCCCTCCTGTATAGCAATTCTCCTCTACATGCCTTTACCATCATAAACCAACCCCTCACAAAGCCTATGGTTATCATCACCCCATAATACGTCCATGTTCCCTACAAACTGCAGCTCCTCTGTCAAACACCAAATAACTTCTTCCATGCTGGGCATTAGAGCAAGCAAGATTTCAAGCTAGAGATGTGCTTAGTAGTCAGCTTCAGGTCTCCCAAAGGCCATTCTTCATTGGGAAAGTTAACGTGGAGGTTTTATTTTCTACAGATTTGTTAAAATGGGTGATGAAGCAAGAAAGAAAATTTTTGAAGATTTTATCCTCTTATCCACAGCTGTAAAGTTATGAGGGGAGGAAAACAGACAGTATGACTAGAGAAGTCTTGAGTTTCCTAGGACAACAAAACCAAACCCCCTGCATTAAAAAGGCTTTCAATCAAACTTGCAAAGTCCAGCACTGTGCTTAAATTTTGCTTTGCAATCTTAATTTTCATTTCCTAGGCAGCTGCACAGGTCTTTCATTACCAGTACTAGACTATGAATTAGTATTTTTTTCCACAAGATTTGGTATTCACTCCATAGGCAGGTACTGTTTCTCTTCTCTTTAATGACCAAAAAACTTTTACTGTAGTCAGTGCTAATTTGGCTAAAGAGACAGAGGAAGAGCCATTATTAACACTCCCATAGCTTAGGTTCTTTCAGATGGTTGTACAGAAGTGCACCCTGTTCATGGTGCACATCATACTGCAGAAGTCAGGATGCTTCAGACCAAGGCTGCCCATGGATTTTTATCTCCAGACTCACGTATCAGCAGTACCTGTTTGTGATGGGAACCCTCAGTCCACCCACATCCAATCTTTTATAAAATTACCTGTCAAATTTTCACGTGCAGAACAAATGGACCGGAACAGCACATTGTATGTAATGCATGCATCTCCTCGGCGTTACACATACTCCATGGCTGGACACAGGTGGCATACCAGTCATCTCAAATGGTAACTTACTACAACCTACTACTATTTAAGTTCAATCCTAGATAATTTCTACTGATTGTCTACTAAAAGACAAATAGTTGATGCCTTTGGCTCACAGTATGCTGTCTGCAAGACTCACCAACTTTGCTCTTTCTCATCAGAAGGTACAAAGTTTGAGCAAGTAGCGATCACAGTGAAAAGTACTGATCAAGTAATAGGGAGCACGAGTTAGATGGCAATTTGACTTTTTTTCCTCAGTAACTATTTCTTGATCTGTGTTACTGCCCAGAAATTGATGACAGTATGCAGGGAAAATCAGAAAAGTATCCTGTCCTACTTGTAGTTGCTCTTAAAGAGATGGGCTCACTCCTTCCCTGTAGGAAGACAAAGCCTGAAAAATGTCCAACATGCACGGGCTTGGGAAGGAAAACAGTCAAACACATGAGATAATTTAAAGAAAGAGAAAAAACCACATACCCTTCCGCTGGCAGACTATGCAGTAAAACAGCTGCTAGATCTGCCAACTGCAAGTATTTTACAGGAGGACGCACTTCTTTCTTTCCTCCTTTGAAGACAGGTGCTAACAACTGAGCTGTAGTTTGTCCTTACTTAAGTTGACTGTAGTATAACTCACGTAAAGGAAAATCAAATCCCAGACTCACATGCACGACATCTTTTACCTCTTAGAATTTATTCCGAGCTGTTCAGACTGGCATCTTCAACAGCACTGAAAAGCTCCATGAAGCTTCCAGAATGACTTACAGTTTTCTAGCAAAGCCACATCTGGTGCTTCAGCCATCTCTAGCACAAAGGATAACAGTATAAAGGCACTTCTCAGAAGACTCTTGAAACAGAGCTGACATATCAAGGGGGAAGCAATCTAAGGGGACGCAGATAAATCACTCCACAGCACGTTAGCACTGAAGCTACAGTGTTTACTGGGGTAACGGCAAGTGCTGCATCGGTTCACCTCGAGAATGTATCATCTAGCTCCAAACCAGTTTCCTACACTACATACCATTCAACTGCTGTGACACCTAAGTCAGGTAATGGGCTCCTTTGTTATTCAGCTCTTATCCCTCTCCAGAGCAAATCAGTCTTGTGCATTAAGCAAAGAACAGATCCAATGGAAAAAAAGAGACCAGCCATCAGGTAACTAGCTTCTGACAAGTACAAAGACAGAAGGGATTTGTTAAGGTTATGCACACAACTTTAATTTTGTCATTTCCTAGTTTTACAGCAAACCCCTACTTTTATGAAAGATTTTGTGTGTGTACAGTATTAGACAAATAGTCTGTAAGTAGTTTATACATAAGCTGAAAGAGAAAAGTTAAAATGTAAAAGACTGCTTTGGAAGTTCAAGTTTTCAAGTATGTCTTCAGTAACAGAGCATGATACTCTACATGCAGAAACACAAGGATGGTCACAATAGATCAGACTGTTCGTAACCTGTTTCTAACAGTGCTTATTACTAAACAAAACTAAACTAACATTCAAAAAAGAGAATACTTACATATTATTTACAGTAACACCCACCTTGACCTTTCCTCAATCAATACTTTTTTGGGCTGTCCTGACGGGAAAGTTTTATTCCTGCACATACACTTATTGCCACAGAAGCAATAAATTCCACAAGTTACTCACGGTATGAAAAAGTACTTCCTTCTCTTTCCTTTCAGCTTCACGGGATTCTGGGGTCTGTGAAGCACTGATCAATCAATCTGTTTTCAACTTTTCCACATCACTCATTGCTTTCCAGATTTCTCACAGCCCATCTCAGCCAACTGTTTTCCAAACTAAGCTGCCCTTCTTGTCCTTAGCCTTCTTTCACAGAGGCTGATCATTATTTTTTTGTTGTTGTTGTTACTATCTCCTTTTTTCATCCTATTAAATCCACTTTGAGTTAGGGTGACAAGAATTGCATGACTCAAAAAGCAGATATACTGCAGATTTGAAACAACATCATTTTTCTTAAGTTTTCAATTCTTTTCTGTTTTCCTTGCTTTTCTGAGTACTGCCTCTTTAAAAAAATACTAAGTAATTATCAGACACTGTGAAATTAATAACAAATTATATTTTTCCAATCATGATCAAACATGAATCCCCTCCCCCTCACAGTTGCTCAGAAATATTTGATAAAGATGTCACAGCAAAATGAATAAAGAAAAACAAATCTGGACCTTTCAGATTGGAAAACTCAATTTAAGAGAAGCCAGATGAAGCAGTCTTCTGCTGCACATGTTAACTACAATAACTAAATGAAAAGACAAGAGGGTTATTAAAACTAAGAAATTACAATTAATGGTTGCAAGTAGTTATACTTAATAGCAACTTTTGAATTAAACTCTGCATATCATAAAGTTGCACCTGCAGTGAATTATATGGCATAGTCTTCTCTTTAAAGCTGTCTGAACCAAGTGCAGGATGTTTAGCCTCCCTCAATGTACTTCTCTACTTGTTTCCACGAAGAAGCTACATTCCAAGCAGCTAGCATATTTTGTCTATGATTTCTCCTGCCTCTTTGCAAATAACAAATGAGTGAAAGACTACGATTGCTAAACCTTTCTCTTCCCGTAGCGAAACACTAAGTAAAACTCCAGTACCACACCACATTAACAACTGTGACTTACCATCTGAAACTTTGTTACTGAGAGCTCTTTCCGATTTGGAAACAGGAGTAGAAGAAAGGCGTCTTGAAGAAGATTCTCCTCTGTGTGGTGGCGTTAAGGGATTTTTAAAGACATCAAGCTGCTCGGTTCTTCTGATGTATTTTTCACCTCTTGGACTGCTCAGAGGGGAATGCTGGGAGCTGGGATTATCTTCCAGAAGTTCATGCTGGGTAGTCAAGGGGGCTCTACTCACAGCACGCTGTAGAAGTAAAGGGGATTGTGTCTTTCTCGGCGTTCTGCTTGCAGCTGCATCCTGCATGATTCTGTGTTGGTACTTCCTGTAGGCTTCTTCCAAATACTCTGCTTCTTTTTCTAGCTCTTTTATTCTAGCCCGGGTTTGCACCATACACTCCAGGTCAGAATCCGGAGAAGCACTGCGTGGCTGTAACTGCTGCTGATAGCCAACTCTTGACACAGCATTTACCTTCATCACATCGGTCATACCCTTATTCTTCAGGAACACGTTATCCACATAGATGTCATGAGGGACGATTCTGTCACCAGTGAAGTCAAGGACAGAGCGATCGACAAGTGAAGGCTTTGGATTCCGATATACTTCATTTTCCAGAGCTAAATGATAGCAAGAGAAAGTGAGTGACAGTAAAGAGTGAGAGAGGGAGACCCATAACGAAACAGAAAAACGCATCATTTAAATTCCAATTTGATCAAAATTACTTTAACATTGAATTGGCTTAAGTTTTGAGAATTTAATGGGTTGACTTAAATGAATTTTAAATGCAGGGGCATAGCTGCAAATTATCACTGATATTATTTAATGTGTAATGCTTCCATGTAAAACTATCTGAAGCATGCGCTCTACAACGTTATTTCTTAAATTATGTTTAAACAAATATATAAAAAGGAAAAAGTCATCACTTTGGACACATCATATCAAATCACGCTGTTAAAGTGTGAGATACAGGGCAGGCTATAAGTCTTAACAGTTTCCTTCTATTTAGATAAAAAAAAAGACATTTGGGGAAAAACAACATAGCACATAGATAATGTGTTTTTTTTAAAAAGTATTTCCTCAAAATTGTCAGTTAAATTGAATGTTTTGGGGCTGTCTGCTTTCTGGCTTGCACATGCATGCTTTAGCAAGCCCAAAAAAAGAATTTATAGGGCTGTATCTTAGCAAAATTCCAATCCTGTTTTTATTCTACGTAAATGATTCTCCAATGACACCCTCAAGTCTGATGAGAAATAAAAGTCCCTGCAGTACTTTCAGTCATTTAATTAAAATATATACTTGCTATTTTGACACTAACAAATTTCTAATTACCAATGGTAGCGACAGTTGTACCATATATGAACAGGTATATATTGGTCTAGTGAATAATATAAAGTATTGTATATACTGAACTATGGTACAATGCGTGTTGTATGCAGTGTATAATCACTTCAGGATTCAATTCCATATTTTTAGATTAAATATACATCCCAAAACTTTTATTTATCCTACTTGATATTAGCAATTTGACAGATAGACATCTTTAGAACAACATTTTTTCAGTACACTGAATTGCTTTACGCAAGTGTCTGCCTCTTTCTAATGCCCATGTGAGGGTGAATAAACTATTAGCCTTGACAACAACTGTTTAAAAGTTAGATTTAAAGTTGTGAGGTATGCAATAGAATTTCAAATTGATTATTCTTATAATGAACATTCAAGAATCAAAATGCATTAAAATACCACTCGCCTCCCAGAAAACAATGATTATGTTATCACCAAACATTAATGCCTTCATACTGAGGAAAAACAGACAATAAAACATGCAAGGATTCAGGGAGGAATGTTTTCCCTCCCTCCTACATTTGTTTTCTGAAGGACGAGGAAGTTGTAATGGGTCTGCTTTTTACACCGGGCTTTTAAATAGATTTTTGTTTTAAACTTGAAATCTGCTCACTGACAGTATATTAGTTTTAAATAACTGCAACTTTTTTAAGCTTCTGGAAATTCTTACACAGGTTAGCTACGTGAACTTCATAAAGGATTGCTCTGGTGTAAGATACAAACCTGCCTGTGTTTGCTTCACCTGGAGTTTCAGTTCTTCAACCTGCACATTTAACTTCCTGGCAGTAGCTCTGGAGTCCAACAGCTGGGTCTTTAACTGGGCACAACGCTCAACCTACAGGAGATCAAGAGGAAAAAAAAGAAAAGCCAGCATAATTCAAACAAAAAGAGTAATCTCAAGCGGCTGAATACTTGCTTCTAAATGTTTTTCAGGTCCAGTCAAACCATATCCACATAGTATGCTACCGAAAGTCAGTGCTGACAACTTAATGACTTGGAAATATTTACTTTGGTTATGTTAGTTTTGGGGTTTTTTGGTCATTTGTTGTTGTTGGTTTGTTTTCTTTAGAGATGTTTACATAAAAATAAGCAGATTACAAACAATCCCCATAACTACTTGCTAAATAGCTTGTACAGGTACATAGATAAATGTGAACAAGATGACAGGAAGAAGAGGAGTTCTTACATTATTTAGAAAGAATAATTTACCTCACTTTGGAGCTGCTTTTCCAAAATTTGCCTATGACTTTCAAATTCATCCAGTGCCAGCTTCCTAGAATGTTCCACTCTCCTCAGCTCCACTTGGCAAGCCAGGTGCTCCGCCGAGGGCTGGGACAGCTCTACATGGAAAGAGAAATACTAGACACTGAGCCATAGAATAATGAGTGGGCACTTTCCTACATGATACTCCTTCAAAATGAAAAGCTGACTTGCTTCTAGGAATGTAACAAGGCTTTGTTTAAATAAAGTACTTCGTGATTTTTTTTCTTCCTTTTACAAGGATTGAAATTTTTGTTAGCATAGTCATTTAAGAACAAGACCCAGACTGTCCAACTCTGTAAGGAAAATACATATGCTTATGTAACTGGGTGTACATCTCTACTTTCCTGTAATATCAAATGTACATTAAAAATACTTGGCATTTTATAACTATAGTCAGACAAGCACTTAAAAATATAATGCAATGTTCTTTTACCATTATTAACCATACTAATGCTATGATTAGAAATATTACACTGCTTTTTTTTCAAAGGGCGAAAGGGATATTCATATTATTACAGAATCATAGAATCATAGAATGGTTAGAGTTGGAAGGGACCTTCAAAGGTCATCTAGTCCAACCCCCCTGCAAGGAGCAGGGACATCTCCAACCAGATCAGGTTGCTCAGAGCCCCGTCCAACCCGGCCTTGAATGTTTCCAGGGATGGGGCATCCACCACCTCTCTGGGCAACCTGTGCCAGTGTTCCACCACCCTCAGTGTAAAAGTTTTTTTTCCTTATATCAAATCTGAATCTACCTTCCTCTATTTTAAAACCATTACCCCTCGTCCTATCACAACAGGCAGCTACAACAATAGGTACTGCCTAATTCAGCTATTAGGTTTCTGCTATACAGACATATTAACGAAAATAAACTTAGAATGTCAAGGACTGTTTCATTTTACACAAATATTAGTTGGCATTTAATGCAAACTACTAGTAAATAGAATACAAAGAATGTATTTAATGAACATTTATTTCTAAAATTTATTTATTTTAGGGAAACATAAACAAGAAAATTACTAAATCATTCACACTTACTGTCTCGAAGATGCTGGTTCTCACTGCGAGTGTCATCCAGCTGTTGCCTAAGTAGTTTATTCTGCACTTGGAGCTCCAGTTTCTCCTCCTTTAGCAAAGGATAGTCTGATACCTCTTTCAGTTTTTCTGTCAACAACTGATTCTGTTTATTTACCAACAGAACCTGGGCCTTCAATGACTCCAAATCAAGCTGCAGACAAAGAACAGTTTAGAAGCTTATGAACTGCTGTACTACTTAACAATTATTTTTATTTCACATTTTCTTTTTTTTTATGTCAAATGCACTAATTAAAACACAGCTGCTTTAAATTCATGTTTACAATTACCTCAAGCTCTTTTGTGCGTGATATAGCTTGCTTGAGCTCCTCCTTTTTTGAATTAACAGCAATGGCTTCTTCTTGCAAAAACATAGCTTTCTCTGCAGGGAGGATTACAAACGCTGAATTAAAATTAGCAGAGTATTACAGTAAAAAAAAAAAAACAATCTGTATCAGCAAAAAACAGTTTAAGCTGCTAAGCCCAACATTTAATTTAATTCAAGACATAAAATGACTGACTGGCATACACACTCCTTCAAAATTAAGTAAATCACACTGTGTGTATATATACATATGCATACATATACTCCTTTGGAATTAAGTAAATCCAATTCATATGCACTCAATAAAACATTTCTTTCACATGCCCTTAACTTAAAAGTCTAAATATATTATCTGTTCCAGCTCTCTTCCTCAAGCTCCAATTAAACATCTTGTGCACAATAAATGTAGAAACTGGCAACCATTCAAAGGTATGGTACCAGATGTACCAGAGTTCAATTAGAGAATGAATGAGCTAGTAGGACTTCAGAAGGAGCTGGGAAACTGAAAAAGCAAAATGCTTTGCAGCCTGCTGCAGTAGTACAAAGCAGCAGCTCACAGTTCCCACTGCATTCTGAACAGCAAGAAATTGCTGACCTGTCACAGGATCCTGCTACATGTTTTCAAAATCTATTCTGATGGCTTTTCTTTCACTTATACCACTGTTACTGAACACCGTGACTGTTTAATAACAACATTTTGATACCTGTTAATAAGAGCTCTAGAGATAAACAGCTACTTTATTAATCTCAGCGAGATGGTTACCTTTATTTTTTTTCTCATCTTCAGTAACTTTACTGGTTCTGGCTATGTACTCTTCCTTCAATTCAAGCTGATATCTACAAGTAAAAAGAATTAAGTATTCCCAAATTATGCGTGCATTCACATGCATGTGCATTTGTGTAAATTCCAGTCTTTCCCAGACTAAACTATAATCACACAATTATTTACTGACAAAATTAGTTATTGCAGAGCCACTGAAATGGTTGGAAAGGGCCCTGCCAATCATTTCATTCAACTATCTGCTCAAAAAGCAAGACAACTGCCAACTCTTGATCAGGTCAAAAAACTCAAAGGGTGTATATTCCGTGACCTCCCTAGATGGCCTGTGCCAATGCTGCACTACCCTCGCAGTAATTTCCCCCTCCTCCCCCCATGTCCACGCCGAACCTCCCAAGCCACAATTTATGGCCCCCTGCCATATGAACTCAGAGGTCACATCTGATAGTCCTGTAACTGTCATAACAGACATTTACTAGGCTCTCTCCAGTTTCTTCATTGCTTTCTTCAACTGGGAACCCAAACCTGGGCACAGCATTCCTAGCCCAGCCTTCACCAATACCTGAAGGGGATAACAACTTCCCTCAGTCTGTTGGCCATGCTGCTACTAATGTTGTCCATCATGCTGTTTGCCTTATTTGCCAGAGCGTGCTGCTGGCTCATAGTCAACCTGGCATTCACTGTAACTCCCACATGCTTTCTTCAGAAATGCAGCTCCTCAGTCAACTCCTTTTCCCCATTTATATAGGGATATTGTGCCCCAAGCACAGAGCTTAGGAATTTCAACAAAGAGAACTCCTAAGATTTATGTTGACACAATCCATAAATTTATCAAAGTCTGTCTGGACAGAAACTCTGCCATTTGTTGTGGAAGCTATTCCCCTTAATTATGCCTTGTGTTCAAAGTTGTTGAGGGTGGCCTATGTCAACATCTAGATCACGCATGAAGGTGTTGAACAGTTTGATTCCCAGCACTGACCCCAAGGGTTCTCTGATGATCAGCCACCAGCTGGACACTGAACACTGCCCAGGTACGCCACTATTCTGCATATATACTGCAGTCATCCAACTGCACCATTCAGTTTTACTGGAATTTACAGGAGGTAAGAAAGCTCTGCATTTTGCATTATTTGGACACAGATTATAAATGTTTTCAGATATTGCTACATCCATCCTCTTGCATTTCTGCAAATGGTCCAGACCACTCAGATCCTTCGCCCAATTATGGCATTTAATATTTACCACAGAAATAAAAAAAAAAGAGTAATTTTCTAACAAGCATCATTATTTCTAAACAAGAGTAGCTCTTTGCTACTTTTCGTCAAGGATTTGGGACAAAAGGACACAGATTTTATCTTTCTAAGCATTTGCAGCATGTCTAAAGTATTTTGTATGTTGATAAAATAAGCTAAGCAGCAGTTCATCCTGAAAATAATTTGTTTCTCCACATGAACCAAAAGCACTTCACAAGCATTATTTGTAACCAGCTGTTATGGACTAGATAAAATAAGATACCAAGGTGGGTCAATTAGTTGCATTTCACTGTTCTCTGAATCTCAAATCCTCAAATCTACTCAGTTTCAGCTGAAGCATCATTCTTATCAAAACCTACTCTTTACATCTTCCTTCTGTAATTTAAATAAAGACACACTAACACAGTAATACTTATTGTTGACTGGCTTGCAATAAAGAGTAATGACACATCAACCATTTGGTTTAACTGCCTAACTTGAAGATTGGTTCATGC
The DNA here is from genome assembly GCA_009806455.1 of Tetrax tetrax. Lineage (NCBI taxonomy): Eukaryota > Metazoa > Chordata > Aves > Otidiformes > Otididae > Tetrax > Tetrax tetrax. The sequence goes on from WHYT01016971.1 coordinate 107,261, forward strand.
CATCAAATACATGAGTAATAAAATGCCAAGAGCACCTCTGTGCATTGAAGCATCAAGTAACCCTTCAACTGACCAAGGCACTCCAAGAAAGTACAATAGCAAAGTCAGGATATACCCACTGCAACACCTCAACAACCCTCTGCAGACACAGATGATGTCTTAGACTTTCAAAGAGCATTTCTAAGCAAATTCTTTGAAACTATGTTCAAGCAGATGGTAGTCAATAAAAGAGGGTAATCTGTATCAGTGAATCCCTCTTCAAAAACAGGGAGGCGTTAAGGTAAGAGCCAATATATCTGTACAATGGTCTACCGTCTCTCTCATCCTTTTTCCAAGAAACCTGCAACATCTCTTTAATGCTAATTTCCTCTCCCTGTCTCTTCTGTGTGTGTAAAATGGTCAGCTCTTTTAATTGCCAGGAAGCAATTAAAGGAAGTCATTAATACTGCTTCACATCCTCTTGTCTAAACATACAAGTAATGTCACATCTTTTTCCCAGATAACAACATAGAATTTAAACTACAACAATAACATAACCTATCATCAAAAGAGAATTATTTTCTATAGCAAGGTTCTTCTGGAACTGACAGAATTTTTTGTCTTACTAGCAAACAGCAAAGCAATAATCTAAAGAATTCAAGCTGATTAAAACAAAAACATGAGCGCACACTTTTTAAGTCTTTGCTTTGTTACACCTTTCAAAAGAAATCCTAGAGAATTTATTATTCTGTTGTCATAGGAAGTAGCATGTGTCCTATTAAAGACAAAAGAAAAATTTACTTTAAGAGTTCTGTCTTAAGCCTTTGGTCATATGTCTCCTCTATGTTCTTCACAGCAACCTCCCGACGTCGAAGTGCATCATCAATAGCTTTATTTTTCTCTTCCTGAAGTTTCTGAGTGCTGAAATATCCATAAATATACAGATAATGACCAGTTATAAAGCTAAAACTTTAGGTTTGTTTTGTTTTTTTTTTAAATAACATTTAGAGGTATCAAAGGGTAATGTGCTTGCACTGTAGCCATTTAAAATTATAATCAAGATCTGTCATTGTAATTCATTAAGAACAAGGATATGTGGCACAAACTAAATTGCCCTATTTAAATTCCAGTACCAATCAATTATGCAGCCGTTCCAGGTTAACCCTAGCTCAGTTTCCCACACCAGAAAGCCTTCAGAGGAGACAGTGCTGAGCATGCTACTCTATCAGCACCCTCTGCTGGCTTGCTTAAAAAAAAAAAAAAAAAGGTTTTGTTAGCGGGTCATTTTGCTACAAAAAACATGACAAAGTAATGACATTAAGTAATATTGAAAACTTGGCCAAAAATAGTTTAGTTATTTTTCTATTTAACCAAAGAAAACGGATCTTACTAAAGACAAGTTAAAAAAAAAAACCAAAAACGAACAAACAAAAAAACCCCAAAAACAGGACTAAAGAAGCAAAATGTCTTACACATGCCTCATGAGTGTTAGGATTACATACTGTGTTGCTTCGGGGTGGTGGTTTTTTGTTGTTGTTTTTTTTTTTTTTTTTTAATTTAAGCACTTCAAAGCAAACACCTGGCTCCTTGCCTCCAAAGCGATGCTGCACTGTTTTGGTTAGATGAGGAAGAACATTAAAAAAAAAACAAATATCTTTTTGTATGGAGGATCCCTGCTAATAGAGGCAGTACACAATGCTGCTCAAAATGCAAAACACAACTTCTGGGATATATAATCTATTTCAATGCCACAGAAGTAGCAACATCTTGAAGCATGATTTCCAGAAAAAGGACAACATCATCATATTGAATATGCCCTTCAGCAACTTACACTTCAAACGCCTCAATTCTTTGCTTCAGTTCCGCCTCTCTGGTCCTTACGACTTCAATATCTTTCAGCAGACTTTGTCTCTGAGCGTATACTTCCTTCGCTTCTATCTGAATCATAAAATATTATCTCTAGTTTTACTTCACACTTTACACAGGTATCTACTCTTTTAACATGTTCAAACTCTCAAGGATCTTCTTCAGGAATTGGTCTTAATCAAATAAATATTATTTATATAGTCATAATTTGAAATAACATCCAGCATTAACTGTATTTTTTTAAATTTCCTTTCTCCTTTTACTCTGAGTAAAAATCTTTCAGATGGTCACTACTGGCTACCTGTAAACACTCTTCTTTTAAGAAATAGCACCGATTAAAACTTATGTGAAAGGAAAAATGGTTTTAAAAAAATACACATTCAAACACCTGATTTGTTTTAATAAACAACGGTTTTATAGGTTCTTCATAAAAACAGAATTGGAAAAACAAATGCCAAAAACCCTTGATAAAACACAATTTAAAACTGAAACTGAGTCAATCAACAGTCTTTCACTTTTTGCAGTTTAACTTACAGAAATCAAACAAATTGTAAAAGGGATTGTCCAAGCAATGAACATATCAAAAGTCATGTATCTTCTTATTAATAAAAAAGAGTTTTTTCTTGTCCTTAAGCACATGAGGCATTATTTCTCCCCTAAGAAATAATAATAGTCTAAGAAGAAGAAAATTATAGTTTTTGCTGTACAGGTGCTCATATCAGTTTTGCAAGTCATGTGCACCTGATGCAAAAAATAGAGCAGTTTGTCAAGCCATATTTCTTGGGCATAAAATTATCTTAGTAAAGGTTAAATGACCTTTAATGTAAATATACTTCAACTCAGTAGAGCTCCTGGTCTCTGTTACGAGAGTCTTCAGGTAAATGTAGCATATACTACTTTTCTGTGAGTGCAGAAGCTGACAAGAGCAACCAAATATTCATACACAATACCTGATGGATATGTTGATCTAGTAATTTTTCTTTTTAATTACTGAATTAATTTCATGCCCACATAAGAAGACTGATAGCATAAAATAGATAGTTTTCTTGTAAGCTTCTAAAGACGTAACCATGAAACAAATTCATAACATAGTGATAAAATATTTAATTTTCAGATTGGAAGGAGGCTAATAGTGGAGATCAGTATATAATAATCTATATAGACACCCTTATGATTGCTTGGTTAACCACTGCCACGTGCTCTCAGGGGTGAGGGAACAAACCAAAACAAAAAAACCCTCCAGAAATAATAATAATAAAAAAAAACAAACCTAAACCAATCCACCACTACAACAAAAATCCCCATCACACCAGAGCAAAATGTGGTTTGCATTTGCGAATGACAATTATTTGGATAGGAAGGTCTGCTGCAGACAGCAGGGAGGTAGCAGGCAAACAGGCAGCAGAACAGCAAGCAAACTATTCTTGCAAAAAACTGAAAAGTAACAGAGGTTGGGAGAACCAATTTAGAACTATATAGAAATTTCATGTGCTGCAGTTAACAGTACGCCAGCAAACACCAAGAGTTAACAGCCCAAAGGAGAAACTCATCAACAAAAAAAGTGTTCAAAGAATCGAAACAAGATGCTAGCTTACAGTAAATACCATGGCTATTAATAATATTCCATACATAATGACATACAGAAATGGCATATCCGTACCATAAAGCCTATATATTCCATTTAGTTTGGAGTCCTTAACAACTGAAAGAATTTATAGTATAACTAAATGCTACGTTAAACTTTGTTAAAAAAACTCAGTGATCTGAATACAGAAAAATTATTAAGATTGATTTAAATGTATTTATTACATTTAAATCCTTCAATCCTAGCTTGCAGAACTGTTCCTTTTCCAGTCAGCTCTACTTAGATGTTTACCTATACTCACTCTTGCAGTTGCTAAATGTGTTCCCTTGTTTATCAGAACAAAAGAAAATTCAAAGCTTTCACTGGTAAATCAATCAAGATCTGAAGGTAAATCTCTCAGAGATAAAAGAACAGTTTAATCAACTTACTGAATAATTTTGTACTAGGTTAAGAAAAAAATATTTCGAACTTTACCTCTTGTTGCTTTTGAAGCCTCTCAATAGCATTCTTTTCACGAGAAATTAAGGCTTCAGACTTTGCTTGGTGTGTCCTCTCTAACTCATGACGTAGCTCAGAGATTTCTTTCTGGGTCTGCACTTTCTCCTCCATTTTAATCTTTGCTATTTCAACTTCTTTAAAATGTTCTAGCTTTTACATAAAGAAGGAAGAGTGGGTTAAGTCGGGCCATCTTCAAATTGAAAAAGACAAACCCTCTTCAGACAATTCTAAATTTCACTTAGAAATTTCTGTTAGGAAATGTATGATAATTTGATAAAAATAAATTACTGCAATAAAAGTATCTTAGCAGCACACTACTTCCATGTCTCATGTAGTTTTCATGCATTTATATGTCATCCCAAAGCAGATCTTATACAAAACTAATAGCTTTAGACAAGAGCTAAACTAAGGCCTATGAAAAAAACCCCACTGCAGGAGTGATCAACTGCTTGCAATTAAGGGCGGGCCACACTCTTCAGTTCCTCCTCTCACACTGTCTCTCTTCTTGCCTCTTTAGAGAGTCACTTTTGACTGGTAATGCAAGAAATGGCAGAAGCAGACCCATCCTGAATCACTCAAGAACAACAGAAATTCACCTGGACATGAAAAAAAAGTGCTGAACATGTGAAGAAATGCAGAAGTGTAAGTCCACATAAAGAGCGTTACAGAAACAGAAGTCCTGATTTTCAGATTTCTTAGCACAACTGAAAAAAAACCTAAATGGATACAAACAGGAAAGTATGTATCTTGCAACTGCACAGAAGAATCCTAGGGAACGTGCCTCCACACATGTGAGAAGTGCAATATATGCAAGAATAAATGGAGTTATAAAGAACTATAATAAAAATTCGCAGGAAAATGGAAAGCAAGCATACAAGAAAAAAATGTGAGAAAAAATGAGCAAAACTATAAAAAGAGAATGATGGGGAAGTGGGGAGGGAATGATAGAGGGTAGATTTAGATTAGACGTTAAGGAATAATTGTTTACACTGAGGGTGGTGGAACTCTGGCACAGGTTGACCAGAGAGGTGGTGGATGCCCCATCCCTGGAAACATTCAAGGCCAGGTTGGATGAGGCTCTGAGCGACCTGATCTAATCGGGGATGCCCCTGCTCCTTGCAGGGGGGTTAGACTAGATGACCTTTAAAGGTCCTTTCCAACCCAAATGATGCTGTGAGTCTACAAAAAAACTGTGAGACTGGAGAAAACAAGGAGGTTAAAGAGAGGAGAAAAAGCACATAGCATAGACACATAGTAGGAATGTCTGAACAAGGAACTAAGGGTTGTGGGCGTAAATTTTGTTAAAAATTAAAGAAATGGTGAAACAGTACAGCATTACTTGTACATACACAAATTGGATTATAAATTTCTTACAGGATTTCACGTCACATTGCTAAGGAATCTGTGTAAAGTTAATTGAATTTAGAAGTTAGTTGGAATTCTAACCAGATACAATCTCCTTTGTTGCAACTGCTTAGCTTAAATCAAGACAAATCAACATGTTTTACATACTAAAAAGACAGTGCCTGTTGGGGAATAAAGACTAAATGAAAAATGAAGGTAAAATACATTGGCAGTTTTAACTCTCCATGCTTCTACTTGTCTAGATGAATAAATATGACTACAATGATTTCCTCAAACAGTTTATCTGCAGATGAGTGCCTTTCAAAGTGTGTCCAAGAATTCTACCTGAATATCAGATTATCATTTTTGTATCCAAATAAACTATTGATCTTGACATAAATTAATGGAAAAAAACCCCATATTTAAATGAACTACAGTTAATTTAATTTTTCTATCCAAATAAACTGTTGATCTTGATAGAAACTGTTGATCTTGACAGAAATATATGAGAAAAAAAAACATACTTAAATGAACTGCAATATATTCTCTCTGCACTATTTTTCAGACATAAGGATTATCAATGGATTATGTGATCAAAAAAATCCTAATTTTATTCCCAAAATGAAGAAAAGCCTCTAAGTGAGCTGTCTTCAATTATAGGAAGGAAAAAAACCAATAGAAATAATTAACAATATTGTCTGTTATTACTTCAGTGTTTTTGTGTAATGTTTTGAAATAGCATGTAAATTCTCAACTATCTGTCAAGCTACACAGCAGCAATTCACACCTCTCAGTTGCTACGCACTATATATTATATCAAATTTCAAAATCTTAGCAGGGAAGGAAAATGAACAGTATGATTAAGCACAGTTCAACATTTTTCCATAAGACAAAATAATCAAAAGAGCAAATAAAATTTATCAAATTAAGACAATCAAAATAAGAAAAAGTTGTGTTACAAATTAACATCAGAATAAGAAGCTTAACGTTCTGTGCACATTTAACAAAAAAGGGAATGGAAAATATATGCATGCTGTATCATAAAATTAACAATTGATATTGGATTAATGTAGCTTTTTGTGTTTGTTCTAACTTACTATTAGATCTTTTCTTTCAATCTACCTTTAAGTATTAAAAGTTTGTAACATGTAGTCAAAATTAACAAATGTCTCCCTCAAATTCAATGGTGAGAGTTATACCTTTTGACACATTTCCGCTTGAAGCTGCTTCTCTATTTCTTTTCTATATTCATTAAGTTTTACTCCTAAAGATTCATATTTCTGATGCTGGGGATAAGAGTCTGCAAACTGTTCATCAATCAGCTGAAGCTTCTCAGCTATAAAAAAAAGCAACATATCCATCATAATTTAAAAACAGTCATCACAGTTATTGTACCAAAGTTCCTGTAGGAACCTGTCTCTCTGTAGGAAGTTCCTTAGTTTATTTACCTCGGTAGCACTGTCACAGAAAGACCTGTGAGGTACAAAAGCAGAGGCAGCACAGAAATGCCATTTATCAGCTCTATGCCACACAACATATACCTAGGAGGAGGCACTTAGCTGTTTAGGCACTCTTTGTGGTACGACATAGTTATTCCTTCTCTTTATCATGGATGGACAAGAATTTTTTTTTGCATGCAACTTTCAGGTTTTTTATAATATGCATGCTATTAGTAATACAAGTCAAGCACTCCCAGTCTATGCCTAACTTTCACTGAAACACTATCATAGAAAGAGAAGCAAGGCATGCATTTACAATTACGTTTTCCAGAACATATTCCAGCACATAACATTTACAGCCCATTTAAGATGTTATAGCTAAATGCGTAAAAAAATATCTGAGTGATAAAAACAAAAAACAAAATCATGACAAGACTTTTGCCTTATTTTAAGAAAGGCTAGAAAACCAATGTACTAGTAAAAGGTATGACCTTTACTTATTATTACTTGAGGTTGCATTTGAGTAAGTGATGAATGAATACCACTCATACAATGTATTAATTCATACCATTTACCAATGTGAAAATTTTTGAGAGGACTTGATCTCAGAGGTTGCACTTACCAAGAGATCCTCTGTAAGGAGGCACTGAGGTTGTCTGAGTTTCTGTGTCACGAGTTTCCTTACTTAGATGATGCTCTGTAAGTCCGATTAAAATCTGCATAAGAAAACCTATCAAGATCCAATATGTTAGTTAGTTCTGATTTCATATCAAAACTGAATTTTGAGCCTGTAATTAACAAAGTCATTTTCACTGCCTAAGAAAACTAATTCAATTTATGGAAAGAACCAAGTATTTAAGTAAAAAATCAATGCTAGTAAACAATTAAGATTTTTATTATAAGCATATTCCAGTCCCTCATTCTGCAAAATCTGTCTTTTTACAACTTTTCCTTTCATCCATTTCTCTTTGTCTCCTTGACTTCCAAGGTCATTTGAGAGAGCAGATTATTACTACTCTAATTATGAGGTCTTTAGGCAACAGGGGTTTATGAAGATCAAGCTACTTTATACTATACAATATAGCTAGGTTTCATCAGGTAGACATAAGAATTATTTATTATATAAAACAATGGAAAGTCCATTAAATCTTTTAACTAGTTTTTGAAGTACATTACACAAGCTAATACAGACAGTTATAAATACTAACCAAAATCTGGGCTTGCCAAAGTTACTGTGAAAAGCTTCCAAAAAGCATCATATTTAATACTCGATTACAGACTTTTTTTATTTCTAATGTTCAAGCCATTTATTTTGTAGGTGCATATTAACACTTAATCCACACCACAAACAGAAGTTAGATAATCCTGATATATAATATTGATCATCCTGACTGCAACTTTCAAAATCTTACTGAATCCATATTATTCCATACCAACGTACACTCCAGAAATAGGAATTTGTATTGCTCGCATCTTAATAAAAATTCAGCTAACACTATTATCCTTGTCTGCATCATGTATAAACATCTTGTACCTTTATTTTCCTTCTGAGCTCCTGAAGTCTGTAAGAAATAAAACATGTTTTAGCCAGTCTATTTAATCACAACTGCAATTTAAGCTTATTTTCAAAATCAAAACAACTTTACCAGTGATTTGTAAAGACTGGATTTTGGATTGATCCTCATTAATTGAAGAAGATCTTGCAAAGTCCACAGCTTTGCGGAAAAAAAAAAAAATCTAAGTTAGAAAAGGTTAACTACTTTAAAAATATTTCAGATATATAATAGGTGCTATTTTACAGTTGTAGAATGTTCTCCATTCAAGAAAGATCTATTTAGCAACTTATAAAACCATTTTCTGAGCCCCGCTATCCTAGTACTACATTTACTCATCTCCATTACCCAATACATGCGGCAAACAGCGTGTAGCTTTACGACCAAGGGAAGCTGTGAAAAGACAGTTTTGTTCCCCCCCCCCACTCCGTGTACATGTTCTAGCTACCTTCTTTGCCTCTTTTCTTGATTTATTATACAAATCAGATGAGCTCATCAACTCAAATGACGACTAACTACTCACCAAGTCAAAAAATTAATTTTCAGTTAGAAACAACTTCACCCTATCACATACTCACAGAGAAGAAACAAAGAGAGAGGAAGGACTGCCCTTTTTAGCCAGAGCTTGTAGTTAGAACAGCTTAAACTGATCATGAACCACACGTTCAGGGAATTGAACGGCCAGACAAGAGGCTAGCTTTAACGTGGATCAGTTCCCCAAGCGGTCTGCGACGCAGCCTCACAAACAGTCAGGCCAGACTGCAGCTACGGTGAAGCAAGTGAAGCACAAGAGGCTTGTGCTATGTATTCCCAGAACAGCACCACTAGCTTATTGCCAGTTTAAAGTACTCATGAAAATGGCCTTGAATATTCAAAGTCTTTCACAGAGATGTTCAGAAGCTGTACTTATATTTGTATTTCACTATCACAAAAGGGGATTTTTTTTTTTAATTATGTTTGAATGTAACTCACCGGAAAGCAATGCTCCTAGAAGTCTTAGAAGAGGTGAATTACTCAACTTACCTTCTTCTTCTCTAATCCACTTTCTGGAAAGAAAACAGAAAGTGAATACTCATAGCCACATCTCTGTAGATGATCTGCCACCAAACTGTTGGAAGCTGTGATCAAAAAGGAATTGTCATCATTTGGAACAGTCCGTGGCTGAAGTTCTCCACTTAAAATTGGGTGCATTAGTTCATGGATTAGCTGGTTTCGGAGCTGTGTCTGATACAGAAAATACATAATATTCTCAGTTTACGTGTTGTTCAATGACAGTTCATATTTTTCAAAATTCACAGGCAGTCTCATTCTGCTCGTACATGTTATATTACAACCTACATAGCAGAAATGGGCAGACTAACTTTGGCAAAATTTGAAAGAGTGCTTGGGACACCATGCCTCTCTTCAAAACACTCTAACAGTGGCTGCAGTGATCCTTTGAGTTTCCCTCAAGATGCATCAAAGGTAGGACTGAAAAGAAGTATTGCTCTCAGTCCAGAGCTCAAATAAACTCCACTCTAGAATCCCCAGCTTCATTTTTAGATCACTGCTTTCCTGTTCTCCTCTCTGGCTTAAATAAAGTCTACCTGATGCAGCCCCAATTTCAGGTGTACTTGGAAAACTCACTAGTCCTCTTCTGAGTTTCATATCAAGAAACTGTCAATGCAATCACAAAAGCAGGTGGGAAAATAAACAGGAAATTCAACATCTTTACTATCAATTATTTTGTAGGGAAGCAAAAGGGTACTAATAAAAAAGCCTACAGGCACTAAATAATTAAAAATGCAATTTAATTATTATTATTTGCTTTCTATGAGTTACATTAGAGAAAAAAAGTAACCTAAAATCAAAAAGTCTCCCTCCTGTAAAAGGAAGAAATAATAATTTTTGTTATATAATTATACAAATTGTTTATAGTGTACTAAAAGCTCACAACAGAAATAATGTTTTAAGCTTTCCACAGCAGGGATGCAACAGTGACAAAGTTGATAAAAGAAACAGTGTGTTACCAAAAATGGGACGAAATACGAAATGTTTACTAAAACTTAACAAAGCTAGATCATTAGACTAGCCTGGTATTTTAGCATAGCCTTCTACAGACATTAAACAATAGAGAGAAATGAAGACAACTGAAAAAAATTGTTTTCCTTATTAATTTTTGGACTCGTCCAGTTTCAGCCAACTTTTACAAACATGAGGTTGTCTCAAAAACAACCGAGACCAGCAGCCTCTTACACATCTCATGACAAAGTGCAGGTGGAAAACACAGGGCTAAATCCCTGTCCCTACTATAGGAAAAAAAGGCAGAAATTGGTTGTTGTATGTTGGCCATTAAGCATACCTATAGCTCTAGGTCTGCCTTGCCTCTTACAGCAGAGGCAGTCAGATAATACAAGAAAGTTGAGAGTATTCTCATTAGAAGATGTAAGTGTTTGAAGGAATCCATTAAAAACACAACTGTACTAATTCTTCAGCTCAAAAAAGCTACAAAATCTTTAATACAATGTACAAGATTCTACACAAAGAAAAGAGAAGCAGGAAAATTTACTTAAATAGCATGCCACCTCACAGACTATTAGTTAAGCCAAATAAGGCAAGAAATGGTTCAACGACTGCAAGCTTGGTACTGAAATCACTAAGGGAGAAACGGGTTGTCCTGAGCGGGGAATTCTTGGCCATAAGCTTATCAGTGGTACTCTTGCACATCTTGATTTTTCTAAAATTTTTTTAAACTTCAATGAATTTGACATAACAAGCAGGAACCAAAAAATTTTTCTGGTGACATAAAGATGTGTATACAAGTCTAGAAAGATCAAGATGTCATAAAAAATTCAATTAGATGATGCTTAAAGCCTAGAAAAACTGAAACTTGCATGAAATACAACATCTCAGCATTTAAGGCCTGATACAATTTTCTGGCTGTAACACAAGGGATTTAGAATTTGGAAAAAGCAAGATGTGGATGCATCAATCAATCAATGACTAGCACCATAGATGTAACACGATTCAAAAAGAGATACATGCAGCCTTACACAGACTTACCCACAAAAATAGGGAAGAATTAATGCCATTCTAAACTTTATCGGGAAAGTTCACAACAATCATGATCCACTTCTTTTACCAAAGGAGGAAAGACTTCAAAATGATGCAGAGGACTACTGGGATAACCAGCAACGAGACTACTGCACCTTGACTTTCTTAGCATTGTAGAACAGAATGCTGAAGAAAAGGTGTGTGCTGAAGAAAACTGCCTGTGAAGTCAGTTCTTGCGCAAGAGGAGCAAGAAAAGATACGTTCAGCACAAAAAAAAAAGGCCAGAGCAACCATAAGTAAACCCAGGCTACAAATCAGAACAAAGTTTCACTCTTGAACACAACCATATTTTAGAACATTCTCCTCAATGAGCATACAAGGAGAAAACAGCTCAAATGGTTTTCAAACAGAACTGGAACATTTCAGGAGAAAAATTCACATAGCATGTTTACCTATAATTAGTAACAAACTGATTCTCAGACCTAAGGGGGCCTTTCCAATCCTGTATTCTCACTTATTCCTCTCTTCCCTGCTTGACTTTTTTTTTCAAACATAGGTATTTTCAAAGACCCAAAACAGACCTTCAACATTCCTGAAAAACACTTGGAGACTAATCTACTGAAAAGCACTAGTTTAGGGAGAATCTTGTTTCTGGCAATTAAAAGCTGAATACGAACTAGGCTGTGGCGAAAACAGTACAGCTAGGGAGAGTGCAACACACATTTATTTGGCATGACTTTCACTGCTTTCAAGTGTTAAGTAGTACCGCGAATCACAGGTAGCACCTGGGGGGAATAAAACACACCTTAAGTGTGTCCAGCACACCTCGGTTCTTAAAAGTCTGATAGAGCCTTTTCCGGAGTTCATCTTGGGACAGGGCCTCCCTTTCAACCGAAGCCATCCTGCCCTACAACACCAGGGGAAAAAAAAAATAATAATAATAAAAAAGGGACATTATTGCCTCCCAACTGCCCCAGCCTCCCCCCCACGCAGGCCCGGGCTTTGCCGGGACAGCCTCCCCCGTACCCACAACAGCGGGCGGCAGGCAGGCCCAGGCCCGGCCCCGGCCCGAGCGCTGCGCCTCGGCCCCCCGCTCCCTGCCTGAGCCGCGGCGGGGGTTCCCCGGGGCCGCTCCGGGAGCGGGAGCGGGACCGGGACCGGCACCGGCACCAGCACCGCCGCCGCCAGGCGCCAGCTCCCGGCGGAGGCTGAGGCGTCACGGAGGCGCCGGATGCCGGGGCGGGCAGAGAGCAGTGCTTCCGGGCGGCCGTTGGGAGCCGTTGGAGAGCTGGCCTGGCGGGGTAGGCGGCGGGCCCCCGTGGGTCTACATCCTCCCCCCCCTCCTTCTCTCTCCTTCCCTCCACCTCGGGCAGCCCCTGAAGGGCGCAGCCCTTCCCCGCGGGTGCGGAGCTTCTTCCCTGGGGCTCCCTTCCCCGCCAGGAGCCCCGGGCGGGCCTGTGGGCGCTGGGCCGTGGCGAGGGGGGGCGGGGAGTCACTCCCCCCCGCCGGGTACCTCGGGAGTCCCGCGGGGGCGAAGCTGGGCCATGGGGCTTCGTGGGATCGGCCCGCGGTGTGCGAGGGAGGGAGGGAGGAAGGGAGATTCCCGCCGTTGTCCCGCCGTTATCCCGCCGTTGTCCTGCCTGTCTGTAGGGCCCCCTGGGAGAGACGGCGGAGGGGATTCCTCGGAGGCTGGCACAGCACGTTACTTCCTGGGATCTTGGCCGTCCAAGTCCCTGGGAGGGCTGTCCGGGGTTAAATCATCAGTCAGTTGTAGAGCAAGGGTTTTTAGGTAGTAGTAACTAGATTCACTTGCTGGAGGTGTTCCCCCTTTTAAGGATATTTTCCCCCCTATTTAAGTGTAAATATGCATACATAAAAAAGTGTTTATTTCTCTTTAGCCCATGGTAAATATGAACAGGAAGCATGTTCGCTGATTTTTAGGAGCATTTTGGGATGGACTAAGGGTTTGTATATAGACTCATCAGTAAAGCACGTCTTGTGTTTTTTTTCCTAAGGAACGCTGTTTTGAAGAATGTCTGGAAGTTTCTACTTTGTGATAGTTGGTCATCATGACAACCCAATATTTGAAATGGAATTTTTGCCTCCTGGAAAAGCGGAGTCCAAGGTATGTTTTTTTCCCCCTGTGATACTCCTATATAATTATGGTGCATTTCTTCTGTAATTTTGCAGTGTATTAGAAACATGACCAGCGTGTTGTTAGAAGTGTTACTAGTATCCACTGTTTTCTTTTTTTTTTTTTTTTTACAGAAACATAGGGAATGAAACTGGAGTTCTTGAGTCTCTTACAGATTCTTTGCCAGATCATACTAGTCTTTCATAAAACATGGTTTCCTTAAATGTTCGATGCTATGCGGTGAAGAATACATTGCTCTTAGTGTGTAAAAGAGCTTTTTTAACTGTTCACTATCTAATGCTATTTACTGTTTTTCTTTACTTTAAGGCATCTGTATACAGTACTAAGGTAAAGTAAGGAACATAAATTTGAAAGCTCTAGTCAGTCCTTTTTTATGCTGTAAAGAAATCTTATTTTTTAATCATATTCAATAGTCATGTTTGCTTTTAAGAAAGATCTAAAACTTGTGTTGATAAATACACATTTGAGAACGTGAAAATGTAAGACTGCTCAATAAGTAGTGTTTCCAGTGGGAAAAGAATAAATCTATCCATTGTGATATTACATCAAAGAAAAAAATAGACTTCAGAATAAAAGTATGGGCATCTGTGAGCGTGTCCAAAAATGGAAGTACAAGCTGTCACTGATTTGAACAGCATGATGTCACCTGTATTTTTAACTAGTGTCCCACAAAAAATCATAAATAAGACTAGTTGGATTAGACTTGGTGGGTGTGGGGATGTGTCAGATAGTGGAAAAATCAGTTTCTACATTCTGCTAATGGAATTAACTTGGCTTGGTAAACTTCTCGTCTGACTAAGGTTGAAATACTGAATTTTCTCCGAAGAGAGAATCTAGACTTAATGTGCACTGAAGGAGAACCAGTAGACATTGATATATTTTGGCAACTATCACTTCTGTTTCCGAGATGTGCCATTTAAGAGTGAACTGAGTGCAGATGTGCACCTGCCTGAAATAAGTGGTTGGTGGAACGTATGTGGTAAATCAGCACAAGCTTTTTCCCTTTAAACTTCACTACTTAGTCTCTTCCTCATTGTGGTTTAATGCAGCTTGCAAAGCTGTAATGCCCTGAGCCAAACTTGATTTGGAGGAAAAACATAGTGCACTGAGAGGTCTGAGAGTGGCATTAATAAGCATCTCTATATTATGAGAAACATCGCAAGACTACTTATGTTTCCAGTTGTTCAGTCCCGTTTCTTCTTGGCAGATGTGCTTCGCTGTTCCATTGGTATGCAAAGTAAATGGCTCCTTCCCTACATGACCCCGGTAGTGTTAGGGCCACATGCTGTGATTACTCTATGAAGGCCATTCATGTTTAAAATCATAGAATCACAGAATGGTTTGGGTTGGAAGGGACCTTTAAAGGTCATCTAGTGCAACTCCCCTGCAAAGAGCAGGGACATCTCCAACCAGATCAGGTTGCTCCGAGCCTCATCCAACCTACATCTGTTATCAGTGTATCTGTCCTCTGTATCTCTCTCTGCTTTCCCTATCTGTCCCACAACTTTTACACACTGTAACCTATTGTTCAATTTCTGCCAAATTTGACAGAGAAGTTATGGTCCAAGAAATGCTAAACTGCTCTAAATTTCACAAAAAGATGTGACTGGAAAGCAGAGAAAAAGACTTTTATCAGGGCTTCTGTTGTGGAATAAGTTTGCACTGGGAGATTACCCATTGGTAAGCAAAGGAATTCACAGTTGAATTCATTCCTGAGCTGTAGATCTACGTCAGTTTTATTGGTTTTGCTGCTCTCAAGACTGGTTTTGTGATTACCTTTTAATTATGACCTTTTTTTCTCCCTTCAAACCAAATATTGTGACAATATATACTAGTTTCACTTAATTACAGGATGGCACGTGTGGCAGAAGAGGAGTATATATAGCTTTATGTAACTTGAGCAGTAGTTGTTTAGCAACTTGAGCCAATTATTGTTTATTTTTCACTCCTTTCACTGAATTACTAATCCTCTGTCTTCTGGAAATACATTAGGATGATCATCGCCATCTCAACCAGTTCATTGCCCATGCTGCTCTTGACCTAGTAGATGAGAACATGTGGCTTTCTAACAACATGTATCTGAAGACTGTGGACAAGTTTAACGAATGGTTTGTTTCTGCTTTCGTCACAGCTGGACATATCCTTCCCTCTTCTCTTTCCTTATATTTATATAGGAAAAGCCTTTTGCCAGAAAGGGTTAAGTCAGATGAGGTGAGTGTGAAACAGATTTCTCTGGCTACTCACTATTATTGTTAGAGAGAGTCACCAGCTTCAGAATGAAGTAAGTTGGGAGGCACAGCAGTTGTTGAAAACTGGGACCAATTAGAAAGACGGATTTATCCTTTTGGAAGAGCTGAAGTAGCCCAATGAAATGTGGAGCTCACATAGGATAGAGGAAGGAGGTATAAGAGTGTCTGAGCAAGCTTATATGATTGTCTGTTGCCGTTCCTTTTGATAGTGCTAGAGAGGAGAAGCAGGAATAAACATGCTTGGTGTAAATCACACCCATCTTGAAAATGTGGTGTCAAGGCTTGATCTTATGTGCAGATCGTCCTAGAAGTGTGTGCTGTGAAACATTTGTTGTAGAGAGGAAGTAACATTGAATGTCATTTTAACTTCATGAGTATAGGGCAAAGGTGCTGAGAGTGTCATCCACATTCAGAATTGAATAACCTTGAATAGAGAGGGGATTATTTTCAAATAAGGCAATTTTTAAACATAAAGGTAGTGCTTTCAGAATGTCACTGCTTCAGTTACTTCTTTGAATGCTTCCTCCAGCAGAGTCACTGCTATTTCATGTATAGCTAAACATTTTAGCTATATGCCGAATTAGGTGTAAATGCCTATCTCAGGATATGTTAAATGTCTCTCTTCTTTGCAAATGTTAAATTTTCCTTAATTGCTTTACATATGAGATTTATAATGCTTCATGATGTAAGGCAAGAAGATGGAATTAAGAACTTCTTTAATGATGTATATGACTTGTATATAAAGGTAAGAACCCACATCTTACGCTCTCACTGTTAAGTGTGTTCTGCTGTACGTGCTCAGGCACGCCTGTATGAGCATGTTTTCTCGTGGGGGGCCTGTGTTAGTGGAGAAGCACCCACGCTGTCCGTATCAGCCAGAATTGATAACATGTGACATAAAGGCTGCATTTTCTATTAACAGAATAGATTTTTCTAAATTATTATAAACTGTGATCTTTCAGAATTTTCATTTTAGTCCAGTGATGCTGGGCAGTATTGTGTCATTAACGGTGATAATCTGCAGAAGCCTGGTCAAAGTGCTTCGCTCTGAGAACAAGTAGCCCATGTTCTCACAGCCTGGCAGTAGTTCCACGAGATGCAGCATTCACAAGCACTGGCTGGGAGAACTGCCATCTCGGCTGCCTACAGGGACTCAAATGATGCTCATTTCCAAACCAGAAATTTCCACCAGTGTCATGATGGATTTGTTCTGAATCAAGGAGCTGGTGCTAAGGAATGGCTGTGGGGAGAATGCAAGGGCCTGGAAAGCAAATGACTGTTTAGGAGCTCCGTGCTCTTAGGTGGCACTAAATAGGCTGAAAGCTAATAATTGTTGTCATAAGTAACACTTTCTAGTGCTGGACTTCGTGCTTATTGATGAATTTTTCTTCTTTCCTCAGTTTGCAATGAATCCATTTTATGAACTCAATTCTCCTATTCGATCCAGTGCCTTTGAAAGGAAAGTACAGTTCCTTGGGAAGAAACACCTTTTAAGCTGAACACCTGAGTGAGTGGTTTTTTTCCATAGTTTTCCTGATTATTTGAACTGTAGTTCTTCTGGTTAGTTCTCAGCATGTTTGATATTCATCTTCTGAAGACTGACAAACTGGATGCTGAAGCAGCTTTTTTTTTTTTCTTTTTTTTTTTGCCAACCTAGATAAGAACACCCAAGCTTCTCTGGTTAAAACATGTATTTCTTAAGTTGTTTCCTTTTACATGCTATGAAGATGAAGTTTAAAAATGTCAGGGGCTGAATGGATTCAAACCGAGACATGTGGGTGTTGATGCATATGCAAAGTGTAAGCCTCTTATACAGGGTGGGAGGAAATCGGATCTAAATCAAAAGACATCTCCAGTCACGTGATGGAATATGAGCAAAAGGGAGTTCTTGGTTGTTGGGCCTTAGTGGTTAATTTTGTTATAAACTTTTCTATTTACAGTCTTTCGCTCGAGAAGTTACTCCTCAGACTAACCAGACTGTGGTATTAAATCAAGTCTATATTTATATTGTAATGTGTAATTTATGTATTATAAAGTGGTCAATAAAAAGAAAAGAGGATATATCAGCAAAGCGCTCTCTTCAGTATTTCAAGAAGTTTTGAGAAAAAAAGTTAAGTTTTAAAGCTTAAAATTCAAATTTACCACGTTTAGCGCAATACATGTTACATCAATGAAGTGAAGGAAGTATACCAGACCAGCTATGTTCGCTCTGATTCTAATTAACACATGGAAAAAAACCAAACTAAATTTACATGTTTAAACCCACTTATTTCCATTATGTCTGTCAGTGCTGAAATTTTCTTTTTGAAAATGTTTAGACTAGGATCTTTGAACCATGAAACTCTTATTTATTGAGGTTTCAGAGAGGCATTATTTGGCCTGTGTGGCTACTACTCCATTGTAAAATGGGGTTAGGAACCCTTTTGCAAAACTTGCCATCATACCAACCCAGTAATTTTTAAATCAGTCATTTGGCATATATGTACCTAATATTTTTGTTGGTTTCACAATCTTTTAAGTAATCTGTTTCCTTTTGCAGCAAATCTGCATAAGCTATCTTCTTGGGACTTTTTTTTTTTAAATGTCTGAAAAGTAATTTCGAAAGGAAGTGGCATGCTGTTGTAGGAAGTACATTTTGCATAGTCTGTATAATTAAAGGGACCACATATATAGGGTGCTCTAAACATATAGTCACTGTATAAACTGTCACTGTAAAATATTCCATGAGAAAAAGAACACAATGTAAAGGTTGCAATATTTACCTGAAATAAAATGTGGAATAAAATTATGGATGCCTGTTGAGTATACTTGAAATGATTTAGGAGAAAACTAGATGATCACAGTAAGGCTACCTTTACTGGTGAGGTGGCAAGTGAAGATGGGAATACTGGTCTTTGCAGCATTATTTCGTAAAAACTGCATTGTACAGCATTTTGATAATGTCATATAATCTTATGATTTTTATTTTTTTTTCTGTATATATGAAAGCAACTGAAATACACTTGAGGTAAAGCATTCTCATTCATATGCTAAGGAGCCATTAAGTTGGAGCTCTTATACTGTTTTATGCTTCCTCCCCGGTAGCATGATGGTTGGAAAAATACTAACAGTTATCG
Source organism: Tetrax tetrax (assembly GCA_009806455.1). Lineage (NCBI taxonomy): Eukaryota > Metazoa > Chordata > Aves > Otidiformes > Otididae > Tetrax > Tetrax tetrax. The sequence continues at coordinate 126,078 of WHYT01016971.1, forward strand.
TTCACTGAGGAAATACTTATGTTAAATAATCATATATGTGGCAGTAAGAAAAGTTTTGGCAAAGATAAAAGGATTAGCATTAAGAGTTTCTACCATTTCTAGAAACTCTGTGGTTTTTGATAGTTGTGTTCTTTTCTGCCAGCACACAGTAGGAAGTAAAATAAAAGCACTTTATCTCTTGCCTGATCTCTGACAGCAGTTAGCCAAACGGTGCCAGTTCTTACACCCCCAGTATGTCTTTCCCCTCTTCTGAATATAGGAATCGTAAACAAGACATGCAGTCTCATAGGTCCATCTGGGGCTTTAGGAAAAGACTGTTACGGGCCACAGGCAAGGGTGCTAACTCATTACAGAGCTTGTGGGGAGGCACATCATTGTGTCATGACAGAATTCTGAAGGACCATGGCTAGACAGCTGTGATTTCTCTGTGTGTGATGGAACACTTATTTATGCTTTGGTTTGTAACTTTTTACAATGAGCTGAAAGATGGCTACCTGCAAGCAACAGGTGAAAGTTATCTTGTGATCAACCAGAGTCACAAATTTGTTCTAGGTCTGAAAGATGCAGTTCTAGCATGCACTAGACAGTAACAGTTCCTCACTGGACAAAGCAGAAGAGAAACCTCCTTTGTGAGTATCATGTTCATGCCCCATCTCAGAGGCTTAGGAATAAAAATTCAAATGAAATCTGTTGCAGTATGAGAAAAGCAGCAGATAACCTGTATGCAACTTGGACTCAACTTTCTGCAAGGTTCTGTTACTGTTTAGGTGACCTCTCACGTGAAGTTAAGATCTGTTTGAGAAACAGAGCAGCTGTTAAAGCAAGCAGCCTGGTCCTAGCAGCAATCTTATGCGAAGCATCTATATACTTTCCTGTAACGTGAGCTGTGTCCTAGCTATAGTTTCTAATGCACCCTCCCGTTTTGCTCTCTAATGTGTGTAGCTTTTATCAGTCTCACCCATTTGCCATGACAGTATTTTTACTCTTGATTTTAAAGGACATCTGGAACTTTGCATGTATATTGCACAGTATGCTCTGTCACTCTGCAGAACTCTTAAGTATTGCTAACAGGACCCCCTACTGCTCAGAATGAATCAGTGAACTGAAATATAAGCCACAAGTGCCTACCTTACCTTCATATGTAACAACAGATACTAAGCTTTCACAAAGTACAGAAATGCCTGCTTATTATCAAGTAGTATTAATTTTTGTACCTACCATCTACATCTGCTTGTCACAGGACTTTTGCTTCTTTCACGTACTTGATAGTTTCCCTCTGAGACCAAACCCTTACCTCAGCATAATTCCTATAATGTCTCATGTACTATGGCACATAAACCCCCCTTTTATCTTCACCAGCCACTTTTGTGATTAGCGTACAGTTGTGGTACAGCAGCTCCCAGGGCACAGCAAATGCATTTCCATTGTGTTAAATTTTATTTAACTTTATTAAACCTACTTTTCAGATGGAGGCTTGGTAACCATGTCGTCACATGGAAAGGGGACAGATGGAAAAACACAGATGGACTCTTAGGCACAAGACCAACCACATGGTTCTCATCCTTCATTGTTTCCTTTTAGCAATCTTATTTGAATCATGTCTATAGTACTCTAGTCAGGGTAACTTCATCTCCTGTTCTGTTTCAACCTTAATCTCAGCAAAAATGAACATTAAAGGAAGCTGTAAATAGTGAGGCAGTAGTTTACAACAACTTCATGTCACCAGCTAGTAGCCCCCAACACAACCAATCTTCGTTTTTCAAGCTTTTTGGTCTCTCGGCTTAAGATTAAGAGGAACCTGGCTGTTAGGTGACTGAAGCTTAAAACAACAGTTCTGTTACTGTACATGCAGGATGCTAAGAATGAATTAGACTTAGAATGTACAAAAGGTAAGAAATGCCACTTATAAACAGGAGCAGCAGATCCGTGGAGTAAGGTTGTCCTGGACAGGTTCAGGCAAGAATACAATACATTCAGAAAAGTGTATCAAGAGCAATGAGAAGGGTTTGTTTTGCAAGCTTTACTTCCAAATAATTACACCTGGTACAGAGTGAACAGATACGTTAAGAGAAATCTCTTGCTGTTACTGCACTCTCATGAAAGGCTTTTCTATTGGAATAAAAGAGTTGCTGTACAGAAAGCAGAGTCTGTATAGTTTAGTGAATAACACGGCCTGTCCTAGAGGCCTCAGACTTCCTTTTGAAGTCCACAATGTGTATACGTGCATGCTTGTTAGCAGTCAGATGGCGCATTGAAGCAACTGTGCGCTATCAAGTTTGCTATTACAAGGACAGTGGGTACTTGGAGAGACAACGTTCAACAACTCCTGGCACAAGTATTCTACCTTTTAACTGCAACAGAGCCTCAAATGCACTTTCTGAGGTTTCATCTGCGTTATTGCAGAAAGACTGTCCATTAAATACAGAATTTGCTTCTGTTCATCATCATGTAATGAGTACAGTAATATAAAAGACATTGTCTTAAATATATAAGTCCATATCCTACTAGCAAATTAAATAAGGATCAAATTCAGCTCAATCACTAGCTGTAGGTATTTACTTGTATTAGGGCTGAAAAAAGCTGTCACAATCTACTGCAAGTCACGAGCTTCCTGAGTTCTCTACGTATTGCCAATCCTTAGTTTCACAGTGCAGAGATTACTGGTAAACACATTCATAGCTCAGGTTAACAGGAACAAGAAGTTTGGAACTTTAAGGCTGTATACTAAAAGTTCTCTTACAAATTTGTCATAATGTGGGTCCCTTCAAGTGCTATTAAAGCTGACTGAATAAAGCATATCTTTTTCATAACTGAAAATGGTTACTCTTCAGGGACTCAGATTTTTTTTTAGCTTATTGATCGGAAAAACGCTAGAATGGGACTTAAGGCAAAGACATGTATTAACGTCAAAAAACCCATCAGTATCTTGCATTAAACTGCTGGAAAAATTAGTACAGCATTGGAATAGTAAATGAAAGGAAAATGGACATTAAATAAGTAGGAAATTTATTTCCTACTTAAAAATCTACACAAATTATAGCAACATTAGGCAATTAGAGAAGACCTGAAAGTAATTTATATTAACTTATAATAAAACACATTAGAGATGAAGTACCACTCACAGCAAAAGGAATGTAGTGAGACTGAGATTTAATATCTAGCATTGTTAAGAAACTGACTTCTAGTGAAACAAAAATGGAATGCTGATTTCATAAAAATATACACATATAAAAGTATCTTTGTGTCTGAATTCCAGAACAGTTTCTCCAAAGTAGTGCTTCTAGAACTTTCAAGTTTTAATTATATTCAAAGTATTTATCATTTGAACAAAGTTGGCAAATTACATTCTTATATTAATGTTTTTACTTGCCACCTTCCTAAACAGAAAGTATCACTAATTCAATAATGGGTCACTCACGAATGGGATTTTTTCTTTTGCTCCCCTTTGCTCTTCCCAAGAAAGCAGCAGAATATGACAATTTTAATATCAGAGTGGAACCCATTTGTTATTTTCTCTACTACACCCTCTCCAACCTTTTATAAAGCGAGCTACTCAAAAGTAATTTGGCCAAAAAAAAGTTAAGTCAACAACAAGATGAACTGGGTTTCGGCTTCCGATGAAGGTTTACTGTATCTGTCTGAATAAAGTGATCTGATCTATCTTCAGAGGCTAGAACTCTTCTAACAGCTTCTTCAAAGGCTGCTGCAACATTAGTGGCATCTTTTGCACTGGTTTCAAAATAAGGATGGTTGCCATTATTCCTGCACCAGTCTTGTGCTTCTTCTGTAGACACTTGCCTTTCATCAATATCAACTTTGTTACCCAGTATCACAAATGGAAAACTTTCAGGCTCCTTGACATCTGCATAATAAATGAATTCTTTCTTCCAGTTGCTTAAATTTTGGAAGCTTTGAGAGTCATCCACGCTGAAGGTTAGCAGGCAACAGTCAGAACCTCTATAGAAGGGAGTCCGCAAGCTCCTAAAACGTTCCTGACCTGCCGTGTCCCATATCTGCATTGTAACAAAATGTCCATCAACTTCCAACTCTTTATTTAAGAATTCCACACCTATTGTATGAAACAGCTGTGCATCAAACTTGTTGGTGACGTATCTGTTCATAAGGGAACTCTTCCCAACTCCACCATCTCCGAGAAGTATTACTTTAAGGAGCGATGATTTTGCTGCCATTGTTATGGGAATAGATCTTCCTGGTTTCCTAGACCTGTAAAGATTAAGAAAGTCATTTAAAAGAGTTCTGAGCGCTAGATTTTACACACAAGTATCTAGAAGGTGTTAAAGTCCACCAACATCAAGTTTCATGTACAAAAGCAGGAGGCTTATGCTAAATAGGTGAAGTGTGGAAACTCACAGTAAGAACACCCACTCAAGAATATCAGGTGTTTAAGAAGCGTCTCTTCCACAGACTGCAGTCTGTGTGGCAGACTAAGTAGGACACTGCCTGAATTACTGGTCTGTCACTTGGCACACTTAAAACCCGCAGCCCTCCAACATCTGTACAGAAGGGATATCGCATCACATTTAATGAGTGCAACGAGTCATTTATGTTCCCTGAAAAAGGCCCATGGAAGAAAGTGGACTGAGAGAATTTTACAGAGCACGCATCTTGAACGAGTCACTTCTGTGCCACATCTCATTAGCAAAGTTCTTTTTTAACATGCAAGTGAAGAGGAAGCTTTAGGAATAAAGCAGGACACTACCAATTACACTGGAATTACTCCCGCACTTCACTCAAAATTGCAACCAGACAAGGAACTTTAAATCAACTCACAGGGAACACAGTTATCTATAGAAGAAATGCAAATGCTGTAATTTTATTTTAAAAGTCAGCTGACTAGGTATTGGTACACAAACATTCAGTATATTACAGTTTACTCCTTGCAGAACAGCCACGATGAATGTGATACTATTACAACTGTTACAAAAGCAAATTCGCTGTTGCTAATTCCAATGATACTCAAGATGCCAAATACCGAGGCTAGGCCTACACTGCCAGTTTTCAGTCAGTAGGTGTCAACTTCCCAGGGTAAAATTGTCAAAAAAAGCCTGGAAGTGCTAGTGAATAGTCTGGCTGCCAGCACAGAGAGGGTGAATTAGTGGCAGCAATGAAGCTTTTTTACTGTCAGATTTTAGTGTTAAAGGATTTTATTTTTTATATAAAAAGTAGTTGCCTCACTAGTGTTTTGTGCCAGCCCAAGGTTTGCCCTCATTACAGTAGTGTAATCTAGTACTGTAAAAAGTGTTTTAAATTGCCTGGGGGTAAAGTTTCATTTTAAAGAGTTCAAATCCAAGTTTCTGTATGAGGAAAACTGCTGTTGCTATACCTACCCGTTACTAGAAGAGCTCCAAGTTGAAAATAAGCTCTATTTAAACTGGAAGCGAGTCATAAGTTGCCTAGTTCATCTTCTCTGAAGGAAGGAATGCAGTCTTGCTAGTTGTAATTAGCATTACTGGCATATACATCACCCAGAGTATCGCTATGGAATTAACAGCTGATACAAGCTGGCGCGAGAGTCATATGACTCTGTGCTGCCCCTAGAACCAAGGCCTACATTAGAAGTGAGACATTTCAGGAATTTTTTGTGTCTTTAGCTTTCCATCTTTGAATATTTATTTGTCAGACACGATCTACAGCTGAAGCCCCAACACAAAAATTTCAAAACACAAGAAACAGTGGCTGCTTCCATTAAAATTTGTTCAGAGCAAGTGATTTTATTAATTCATACTGTGTAACTAAAAACAATGTTTATAAACTCTTAATATTTCTACAGGTTTGTATCACAACAATGTTAAAACTGCTTAAGAGCTGCAAGTGGATTGTTCATTTCCCTTTCACAGAGCTGTGGAATAATTGCTATGGCTCAGGATACGAACACGTATGTTTTGATATATGTGAAAAGCCTTCTTAGAGTCACCAGCCTACCTGCACATGAGTTCCAGGTTCATGCTGAAATATTTGAAATGGTCCAGTGTCTTCATTTGTCTCCCTAATTCCTACTATTGGTTAACAAATAAACTATTTGAGCTATGCCATTAGATAGTAGCGTCTTCTTAATAAATAATGCATTCATGAGAGCAAAGGGTACTGAATGTTTCCCTGTTCTTCCACTTCAGTGTAGGAACAACTTAGAATTTTTTTTTTTTTTTCTGTCCTACTGAAATAAAAGTTCCCTAGAAGACAATGTGAATAAAAAACTGACTTACATTGTTCTGACTGGTACTATACACTTGTTTCTTTAGCTTCTACAGTGTGAAGAACTGCACTGAGATAATGAAATTCTTCATGAAGTCACATTTTAAACAAAATACAAGCAAGGAAACTCTGTTAACAGTATATAGCTAGTACTTTTGGGCATCCAGAACCTGAGAAGTTAATTTGCACAACTTCAACTACATGGAGTATTACAGTGAGGTCTAAGAAACCGATGATCATAAAAATACTTTAACTAGGCAGACTAGAACCAAAATGGTCTTTCTGCACAAAGGCTACAGAAACAGTCTTCCCAGGACTGAGAAGCAAATATCTCAATGCGATGTTGCAGGCAACGTCACTTTTCAGAACATTCAGCTTCCACAGCAGAAACCGTCAGGCTTAGCTAGCAGTTAATGTTTTTGTAAACTTTTAAATCCAAAATAAACGGGCTATGTGTTCAGTCATTTAAGTACATACTTACAAGCTGGATGTGAAGCAGCAAAGAAGTGTGTTCCAAGGCATTATGAAGCATTTTTGTTTGGAAGCAAAGACTTAATACGATTACAGTGTTTTTACTATATACAGGACTCATCTGCAGCCTCAACAATTACGAAATTTAGACTATCTGCAGAACCAGGATGGTAGTTTTCAGCACAGCAGGCTGCTGCATTTTTTCCACTTACACATCTTTAAATAAGTTAAAGATTTTTAAAGAACTCAGTTTTTGTAATATTTTCTAAGTTATGAAGCCTTAATACTCCACCAAATAACAATAAAATCCTTAAGATG
>WHYT01016971.1:150651-167972 GCA_009806455.1 Tetrax tetrax
CAGGCTGAGAGAGTTGGGGCTGTTCAGCCTGGAGAAGAGGAGGCTCCGGGGAGACCTGATAGCGGTCTTCCAGTACCTCAAGGGGGCCTACAGGAAGGATGGGGAGAGGCTGTTCAGTAGGGCCTGTTGTGATAGGACAAGGGGTAATGGGTTTAAAATAGAGGGAGATTTAGACTGGATATTAGGAAAAAGTTTTTACACTGAGGGTGGTAGAACACTGGCACAGGTTGCCCAGAGAGGTGGTGGATGCCCCATCCCTGGAAACATTCAAGGCCAGGCTGGATGAGGCTCTGAGCAACCTGATCTAGTCAGGGATGTCCCTGCTTCTTGCAGGGGGGTTAGACTGGATGGGCTTTAAAGGTCCCTTCTAACCCAAACTATTCATGGTTCTATGACTCTATGATAAGCCTTTTATTTGCTCCAGAATACTCTGAATTATTAAGCTTTAAAATGCCTTTATATAGTAGTTGCAGGTCAGAGTGATTTATTAATGGCAGTAGTCTCACTGCACTCGATGTCAAGGGCCCCATGTAAACAAAATTGTTATTGCACGGCAGCTCTGCTTCACAGGTAGACATTTAAAAATATACATGTGTCAATGAAGGAACTAACCAAAATCCAAAGTACGCTACTTAAAAAGAGTAGTCAGACACTTTTTTTTCTGTAGTAATTCAGAACAACATCAACTTGACTGTTTAAACAAGATCACAGGAAAAAAAGTCTAAAGAAGGTGGTGATGGAGTCTGGTTCTGTGCACTTACAACTCATCACGAGTGTAGAAACATAGAATCATAGGGCAAAATGTAATTAAAATGGAAAAAGGAGAAATTATTTAAGGGTATTTAAAGAGGTTCCCACATCAACAGGAGGACTAGGCAATCAAAGGTATTAAGGAAAGAGCATTTGAAATACAGCTGTTTGCTTGAGCACTCATCACGTGCTTCCGATCATAAGGGAGATGCAATCAGACTGGAATTGCCACTTGCAGAGTCATCTTGTCTTGGATCAGATTTACAACACAGCCCAAGGAATGAAAAACAAGATCTCAGTATCATCAAAAGGAAATGTCTCCTACTGACAGGAGCAGGATTATTAAAAGGCAGTCCATGCTAGAGGCAAATCTGCTGATACTAGACCCATTCTTATTTAACAAAGCTGGACTTTGAAATTTTTAAAGTATTTTTTTCCTAGGATCTGCTTTCATCCAATGCTAAAATAAAATACAGGCGAGTGCTGGAGGGGTAGAAAAATGGGCTATTTAAATGACAGAAATTCTAAGACACAAGTGCTGATCAAGTATGGCATTATTTTGTGGTTTAAAAAGAAAAAAAAAATCTGCATTTATAAGTGGAGGAAATAATGACTCAATTTTGCATTTGATACCTTGTGGGATGAAGCTACCATCTTTTTTTCTTCACACAACACTGGTTCTCAGATACTTGGATACATGTAAGGAAATTTAGAATCATAGAATAGTTTGGGTTGGAAATCCTCATAGGAGAGGTGCTCCAGCCCTCTGCTTATCTTCATGGCCTCTTGTAGACCCTCTCCAACTGGTCCATGTCCTTCTTATGTTGGGGACTCCAGAGCTGGATGCAGTACTGCAGGTGGGGTCTCACCAGGGCAGAGTAGAGGGGCAGAATCACCTCCCTCAACCTGCTGGCCACACTCCTCTTGATGCAGCCCAGGATGCGGTTGGCCTTCTGGGCTGCAAGTGCGCATTGATAGCTCATGTCCAGCTTTTCATCCACCAGTACCCCCAAGACCTTCTCTGCAGGGCTGCTCTCAATCCCTTTATCTCCAGCCTGTATTGATACCAGGGTTTGCCCCGAGCCATGTGCAGGACCTTGCACTTGGCCTTATTGAACTCCATGAGGTTTGCAAGAACCCACTTCTTGAGCTTGTCCAGGTCCCTCAAATTTTTAAATTTGTAGTTAGAAACAAAATTCTTAAAATAGAAAAGGAACATGCTGCAACCATGGCCTATTATGCTTATGATTTTATAGGCATAATGGAGTATCAATAGAGTTACTTTTATGGTTAAAACCCATGCATGCTTGCTTGAGAATCAGGAATTGAAGGTCCTTTTCCCTTGTGTTCACCTTGTTACTATTATTCATGTATTTAACAAAACCAGTAGCTACTGTAGAGGGATCAAAAACTGTAGAACAAATAAGGCTATTGACAGGGCTGGCTATGTGACGTATACCTGGCAGTTCTTAGGAACAGACAGAAGAAAATGCCCAGCTAAGATGTGGTTTGAAATACATACACCAAAATCGCTCCTGTTCTCAATTCTGCAGACAGTGTAGGGTCCCACTGGTGGGTGCTGTGGGCTCTGCCCCTGCCCAAGGCCTCTGCCTGCCCATTCTGGCAATGGTGAGCAGGGCTGGGGCAGTGGCCATGGGGGCAGCCACCTCAGGGTCCCCCACCAGCGAGAGCCATATTTCAACTTGGGCTCCGTCTGAGCCCAACGGCCCCGGTCCTGCACCCCACCTTGTGCCTCAGTTCCCAGTTTGACACTCGGCCCCACCTTGGCACGGCCTCCTCCCTATGGACTTGTCTGGTGCTCACTGGAGTTTTGGCTGATTATTGTCACCAGACTTGCCTTGCTCTTCTTATCTGGGTGCTGTGGGATGGTGACCCTTTTTGCTGAAGTCACTGTCCCTCCACTCCTTGTCACCCACCCTCTGCTCCTGGCTCGCCTCCTCTTGCACAACAACCCACCCTGGCTGCTCCCTCACGTGCACGTTCATCTGAAAGCTGACCTTGCACCTCAAGGATTTTATTCAAGAGCTGCATTCATGAAGAGATTGTTGTTGTTATGTTACCTGCTAGCAAATGGCGCAAATAACTTCCTAATGGCAAATAAAGGACAATTTTGTCTGTATGTGTATAAGAAAGTTCTGTATCAGCAAAGCACTTGTATAATAGAGCTTGTGAATAATGCTTTTTAGCATCGGTAGTTGGCAAGGAGACTTTGTCCCATCCTGGCAAGTGATGACATGGCCTCAATAAAACATGACTTTGTCACCTCCTGGCTGAATTACAGTAGTACAAAATAAGGGGATATGAAGTCATCTGCCTTTATGGCTCTGCTAATACCAGAATGCAGCAAGCCAGCCCCCAAGCAATCCAAGAAATTATCAAAGTGCTCTTGCTTCTTTTCTTCTTTTCCAGGCATTCAATGAACTGGGCCATGACACCCCAAAGATTCCCTGAAGGACTGTAATTCAATGTATTTGCTCCTTAAGCACAGCCTGTTACCAGGTGACTTCTATCTTTGCTAGAAAAAAAAAGAGCTGTTCTTTTTCTGTTCAAAGAGTTGCAGTTCTTGGCTTTAGTAACAAATGTACATAGCATAGCAGACAGAAAGGAACACATTTTAAATAAACAATAAACAGCACCATTTTACTCTTGGCTTGGAAAGAAAGAAAAAAAAGTTATAAACAACAAAAGGCAGCAGAGTACCTCCCTGAAAAGTGCTGCAGCAAGAGGGTTATGAGGGGAATACAAAAGGCCCTCAACAGAATGGAATGAAATGGATCCTGCAGTGGATCTCCAGCAACCAGGAGATTTGTTACTGGCGTTAAGGAAGCACTGACAGAATACTTCTCAGAATAATACCTTCACTTTTACATTGAGAGTTGTGTGAAATTTGTTGTTAATTTAGCTCTCATCTTCTTAAAACAGGTATTACAAATTCTGCAGCTACAAAAAGGTTGCTTGAGCTTTGAGTGCAGTCTACATTTAAGATCATACTGCTACTATTAAATTGTAGGACTCAAGAAGCAGCTGAATTTGCAGTGTTTCTGGGAAACCCAGTGAAAACAAATACATTCTTTAGCCTTATTCGGCATACATTTGTCCTGCATCTGTGTGGATCACCTCTAATGTCATGGTCCTTTGTGGAGCAGCATCACGCATATGCTAAATGTCATACCAAAATTGTCTGTGCTTTAAAAAATTGAGAGATCTTTTTCATCAAGAAAGATGACTTCAACAACATAAAAGAATCTCACTTTTCAAAGCTTTCCTTTTATTCCTGTTTCTGGGCTCTGACACTCCCTGTACCCAGTAACGCAGACCCTCCTGCTGGTGCAAAGGCTGTGTAGTTGCAAGTTGACTTTTTAAAGCCATTTTGAGCCAAGGCATACAATCTTATCCCGTCAAACATTTTAAGCCTGCGCAGTTACACCATCTGGGCAGGGACAATATAACCTATTGATAAACTGCAGCCTGGAGCAGTACTTTGCTTAGTGAAACTACGACCACACCTTTTTAAATAAGAGCAATGATTTACTTGAATGACCGTCTCGTATTTGACACTTCATGTCGGTACAGTATACTGATCGATAGTGGCACATGACACTACACGACATCTGCTTTCTACTAAACCTTTCAAGTAACGAGGATTGGACACAAACACAGATGGAAAAATGGCCAAACTGGTAATGAACTGTGTTAGGTGAAAACAACCCATGGCGTAAGATGATCAAGAAGGTGATACAATAATTGATTATCTTGTATGCGGTTTCACTAACTGTTACGTGTGAAGTTGCAGGCAGTATGTTTATCAGCATGTATTAGGCATAAAGTGAAACTGAACTGAGATGAGCTTTTTCACCAGCACTGGAACAACAAAGCCTCATTTCCTATCAATCTGTGTCCTCAGCATACTTAAAGTGGGCCCAGTCCACTCTCCCTGCCTTCCAGTACCTTCTGCTCCTTTCAGCCAGTATTCCTAGATCTCCCCCTTGCCCCAGACTGCTATCTGGGCAAGCAGCAGCGTAGTTTGTGCTTGGCTTTTAGGTAATATTAATAACTTAGCCACGAGGTGTGCATTGAACCAGCTGGTAGCAGCTTAGACTAGGTAACTCCTGAATAAAAGTAAGAGCTCCATCTCTTTTTCAATAGGAACAGAAATTATTTTCATGATTACCAGATTTCACAAAATTTACAAATATATTCTCATCTTTTAATGTCTAGCCTTAACTGGATTTGTTAAAAAAAACAGCTCCCAGGTTCAATTGTTATTAGGAAGGAAGGCAAAGGAGGAATGCCTACTCACAATCTATTACCATGGAAAACTAATTTAAAATGCTGAGTTTACACCTGTGAGGGTACCAAGACCTTGCCCTGAGAGTTCTGACTGCCCTCGGTTTGAAATGGTGGAAGAAAGTTAAGGGATAGCTGTAAAAGGGCCATAGTTACAATGCGTTTTTTGACTATTTGTAGCTATTGGCAGTTGTTTCTATACCATAAGCTGCAACTGGAGTCATTAGTAACTGCATTTTATTATTTCCACATCTTAGGGGAAAGGGCAAGATGTGAAAGGCTAGAACCAAACAACCCTCTTGCTGCAGCAGCTATGGCTCATGCAGATCCACGGTGAGGTGGGCTTACTCAATTATTTGAGGTTTTAAGATATCCACTGTGTATGTTTTCTTACCTGCTCAGTAAATATGGATCTGTAGAAAATCCCAGTCATGTTGGGGAATATAGCTTAGCACTCTACATTCAGTGATGGGCAGTTTAAAAGAAAATGATGTTATACATTATGTCACAAATGTAGTCAGTATTACGGCTACAAATTTTACCCTTGAAATATATCCTATCAAACCACTGTCCATGCCTTCTAACAATTCCCTTTGCCAAGACAAAACTTGGATGAGCTGTACATTACTGGAATGGCTTCAGATCCACCCGCAAGCAGAAATTATTTATAAGCCTCTGTTTTTCACAGCTAAAATAAAGTTTCCTGCTACACAGTGTTCTGACACAGCACAGTACTGGCACACAACTCAACAGGACTATGACCTCCAAAACGACAGCAGACTGTGCTTGCTGTGAACCAGTAAGACAGAAGGCTTTGCTTTCCTATGGTTTTATTGAAAGCTAAAAATAATGCTTTGCAGAGAAGTACTTACACTTAAACAAGCAGGACTACTTGTAAGCATCAATTCCAGCACGTGGGTAAGGACTGGAAAGGAAAGTCAGCTACCAACTGATTGGTTACACAGTTGAACACTGGGAGTCTGGCCTAATGCTTCGATATTCATTTTACATACGTGCAATTCTGTTAAAACACACATTTTCATATGATAAAAATGTAACTAATACCACAGTAAATCACACAGATGAAAGTTAACTGTTAATATTGCATAGAATGGAAAATATTTGTCTTTGTTTTTTTTTCAGTAGAATAATATTGAGTGTCTCTTTGTAACATCAGGTTACACATCATTTTCACCATTCACTTTTAGTCCTGCCTGGCTTTTAGTTCACCAACAGCTATTTTCTCATCTCATGCCCCTAACTCCTTTCTCTGCTGGGCCATGTGGCTGGAGGGTTCCAGGGCAGTGCCTTTGCCCAGAGAAGCTGAGCAGGCTCAGCTGTGTAACAGCTAGATGGGTGCAAGAACTGTTCTCCAGCAAATACTCATCACCAGGTTTCTCTTCTCAGCTGATGCATTTTAGCCTTGAACTGCAAAATGCCTGTTGTGCATTTGCAAAAGGTATCTCTATTAATGCCAAGTATGCAGATTTACTGTTTATGCAATACATGAAACAAAACACTTTCCTCTGTACCTGAAGTATGACTTTGGCAATTTATTGATCTGTTTCACCATATGGTCCATACTCCAACAAGGAAACTCACTGAGGTTATGTTTCCAAACGGTAGTACTGCTTTGCTGCAAGAACCTAACCGCTCAGGCAGGGCACGCTTATTCTTCACTGTATTTCCTTAGATCCATAAGTGGACGCATTCATGTGCTCAGAAAATTAGGACTCAATGCAAGACCCATTTTCCTCTCACTTAAACATTTACAGTAACTCAAAAACACTGAAGAAACCAGAACAGGGACACACAGAATGAACATAGTCTTCTAAGAGATACCTGGACTCAGGTGGTTCTCCCAGTTCAGAAAATAAACATCCCCATGACTTCTGATGTATACGCCACTCAAAGCATTCAGATAGCTGACTCTGAAGTAATTTTAAGTTTTACAGGAAAAAAAAAAATAGAGCTATTATTTGAATGAGAAGAATGCCAAGGTAATATTTTTTGATAAATAAATACTGCTAGTGGGAATCCTGTTGACTCCAGAACAAAAACATGCATAAAAAATTCAGCTATCAGATTGCCTTCTATTCTTTTTTTTTCTGGGTAACCTGCACTATATAAAACATTAATTTGCTCAGCTCAGGACAGATGTCCCAGTTCAAGAGAGCATAGCCATTCAGAAAGTAATTAACTCCTATTAACTTCATGTCTTTATTTATTAAATAAATTTAATAATGTATTTATGTGATTTTCTGAAATAAAACATTGTCTGATCTTGTGTTACTTTCTTACCAGTTGCAGGACACAGCATCTTACCCTGCAAATCTGAACTGCAAAGTGATAGATTGCTCAAGTCATATTTTCTGCCCAATAGCTATAAAAAGCTAAAGCATAATTTCATTTTTTGCTTTCATTTGCTAGCTACCTCCACCCCCCATTTACACTCTATTTTTTATTCCTTTTTTCCTGTTAGGCATTACCTCCCAAACCAGAAGTGATTTAATTAAGGAGTGAACCCATGCTGAACATTCTGCAATACACACACATATGTGAACAGCAGTTTTGGAAATAGTTTGTTTATTATAAACAAAGCTTGTGTTCCATGAAGTAAGTCCTGCTGAAGATAATGAAAATTCCAAGTACTCAGTACCTTGGGGGAAAAAATTGCAGCACTTGGAATATTTTTAATGGATTTACTAGTGAATATTCCTCTCTTGGATACAGTGTTACCATTTCTTCCATTTTTTTCTTTGATTTCTTTACATATTTACATTACTTAAAACCACACAGATTTATTAATCTTCAAAAATAACGTAGCAATTTTTTAAACCTTATTTTTTCACTTTTTAGTGGCAGTATCTACACACTATCAACACAAAATTTAGAATTATACAGCTTCAACAGAGATACCTTCTCACATCTATGTTTCTGAACCACTTACTAAAGAGGGACAGCATTACAAACAAATCCATCTGCTGTGATACCACTGCTCTCCACATTCATTACAAATAACGTAAGTCAACATTTGTTCATCTGGATTTGTGTTTCGCACCCAACCTGGAAGAAAGAGAGTTCCTCTGGCGATCATAGTGACAGTGCAGTCAAATTTTTCACAGCGCCTACACTTTATTTTGTTTGTCTTTGTGCCATTAATAGCTTGTGGAAGCTGATGTTCCTGAACGGATGATTCTGTGTAGAGAGCCCTGAGCTCTTTCAATTCATCGCTGGCCATTTCCATCACTGTCATCTCAGCAAAAGCCTTTGGACTCAAAGTCCCTGAAAAAAGATTATGTTTTAAGTGGCAACTTTTAGGGTTCTTCAGGTTAGAGATTTTGCTTCTTACGCAATTTTTATACTTTTTGTCATTTTTAGCATGAAGAGCAAAAATGTGTTCTTCGATTTCTTTAGATAGCTCTAGCCATTTATTAGTTTCTTCTGCATCTTTATCAGAACCAGTCAAAGCTTTATAAAGAAGATCTGTACATTTACATCTCAGAGCTCTCACTGGATCCTGCTGCAGACTTGCTTCATTAACAAGAGGTTTAGAATCTTCATTATCAGTATGTTGTTCCTCAAAAGAAGAAAGGTGATTTATGCTGCCTACTGCATCATTACATACCACATTTTTAACAGTTTGCGATGCGATCGAGATTTTAGAACTAGTAGCATCTAACGCCTCCTGCTGACATGGTCCTTCAGACAGCGACTGCTCTCTAGGAACCACACTAAGAGGTTCAATTTCCTCTTTTGCATACACAGAAACCGACTTTTTAATTTGCATTAACTGAATGCAGTTATTCTTGTAAAGTGCTTTCCACCTTGATAACAACTGCTTTGCTTTCTTTTTCAACCCTACTGATGAGCAGTTCTTGAGTACTCTGTATACAGCCTTGGCAACTTCTGTTCCCTGAAGATACTCTATAGTCATATCAACATCTTCAAGTTCTTTAAGATGATCCTCAATATCTTGGAAATTATTCTCAGACAGTAGTTTTTCAATACAATGGGCTCTGTGTACAATATTTTTCTGGTCAGACATTTTTAAACCTGGAAGTGAAAAAACGTTTATCACATTTACTGCAGTTCTGATATTAATTCATTTTCTGTATATTCTCACAAGGTTTCCTTTTTATTGTACATTACTTTACAATATTTTATTTCTATACACGACTGTGTTTGCCAGCTTTTTCTTGAAATGGTGTACAGTAGAGTTAGTGGAGCAAATGCAAAATGCAGAGGACTAGTCTCACTCATGCAAGGAAAATACTGGCGGAAAGGAGAGCCCACAGGGACTTCTGCTAGGGTAGGGTTAACAATTTAAGAAGTAGGGAATAACACTATTTTTTAAGGAAAAGCACAATGTCTTGGCAAAATCCACACTAAGAAAGACATTCCCAGCATAATAAAAATGTTTGCTGTACCTGCTTTTTCTGTGCGTGCACACCACAACCTAAGTTCACAGGGAGATTCTCAACTGCTACGGGAAGGCAGGTAACTACACAATCACTCTGACGTGATGAGATTACAGGCAGACTTTGCAGCGTTTGCACATTAGTAGACTCTAGTACCACTGGACTACCAAGAAGTAACAAGTTCTGAAATTCAGCATTTTCCACCAAAAGCACCAGCTGATCACCCATTGATGTTTAAAATTTAGGCACTGTTATCAAATGATACGCTTTTCAAAAAATAAAAAGGAGGCTTTATAGGCAACCTATCTCCCCCTCCTCACACACACACACACAAAACCAATAAAAATATTAGTAGGGTTTTTACAACATTGGTGTCAACAAACGACATTTAATAAGAATGCTGTTTTCAGAAAATCAATTTGTTTTTCTATCACAGAAATGTAAAGTCTATCAAAAACCACGGCTGGGACATTCTGCTATAACAGGTATGTGAATAATGTAAGTGATCTCACCCTGCTGAATACATTCTGTGATAGCTTCCCAATAATCTCCAAAGGCAGTAAACACTGCACTGATTTAATTGGAAAGTTGCAATGGCATGGAAGTTCACTGCAAGACTGCAAGTTTACTCCAAACCCAGGGAGATCATCGCTGTCATCTTTCCAGAATGCACAGAGAAAATAACCCTCCTCAGAAAAACCGACTCATGTTTCAACTTCTGGGAACCTGTACTTAAACCTTTTTCCCCATCTTTCACAGTTTTCAACCATCTGACTATAAATGAAATCAGTACAATTTGCAATGATACTGAATAACAGAAAAATCTAAGTAGGTCCAAAAATTCCACATTGTAAGGTGGTTTTTTGGTTGCTGGTTTTTGGGGGTTGTGTGTTTAGTTGGTTTTGTTTGTTTGTTTGCTTGTTTGTTTTTAAATCAGCATTCCTGCAACTATGCCCTAACCTACTCAGATCTTTTTTCACAAATCCTTACAACAAATGCTGAGATGTCTGGCTATCTGTGGTTTTGTTTTCAGTAAAATCTGCAAGTTTCCACTTGGTTTCTCATAACAAACCCTTTAGTTAAAATTAAATATATAGATTTTGGCACTAGAAGATGCCATGGTTTAACCTCAGCTGGCAACTAAGCACCACACAACTGCTCACTCAACCTCCCCCTCCTCCAGTGTGACAGGGGAGAGAATTGGAAAAGTGGGCAAACTTGCAGGTTGAGATAAGAACATTTTAATAATTGAAATAAAATAATAGCAACAACAATAAACATAAAAATAAAAAAAAAGAGAGAGAGAAACAAAACCAAAGACAGACAAGTGATGCAAATGAAGAGATCTGGTTACGCAGGACACGGAGAAAGCTAAAGTACTTTTTTTGCCTCAGTCTTCCCTGGCAAGGGCTCTGGCCACATCACCCAAGTCACAGAAGGCAAAAACAGGAATTGGGAGAATTAAGAACTGCCCACTAGAGCAGAAGAGCAGGTTTGTGACTATCAAAGGAACCTGAAGGTGCACAAGTCCATGGGACCTGATGAGATGCATCTGCGGGTCCTGAGGGAACTGGCAGATGAAGTTGCCAAGTCAGTGGCCATTGTATTTGAAAAGTCGTGGCAGACTGGTGAAGTTCCCACTGATTGTGCAAGGAGAAACATAACCTCCATTTTTAGAAAGGGAAACAAGGAAGACCCAGGGAACTACAGCCTCACCTCTGTGCCTGGCAACGTCATAGAGCAGATACTCCTGGAAACCATGCTAGGGCATATAAAAAACAGAGAAGGGACTGGTGACAGCCAACATGGCTTCACTAACCACAGATCGTGCCTAACAAATTTGGTGGCCTTCCGTGATAGGATTACAGCATTGGTGGGAAAGGGAAGAGCAACTGACGTCATCTACCTAGATTTGTGCAAAGCATTTGACACTGTCCTGCACAACATACTCATCTCTAAACTGGAGAGACATGGATCTGATAGATGGACCAGTCAGTGGATAAGGAACTGGCTGGATGGTCACACTCAAAGAGCTGCAATCAACAGCTCGCTGTCCAAGTGGAGACTGGTGACGAGTGGTGTCCCTCAGGGGCCAGTATTGGGACCAGTGCTGTTTAACATCTTTGTTGGTGACACGGACAGTGAGATGGAGTGCATCCAACATTCAATCTCACTATTTGCTGACAACATTAAGCTGTGTGGTGTGGCTGACAGGCCGGAGGGAAGGGATGCCATCCACAGGGACCTTCACAGGCTGGAGAGACAGGCCCATGCAAACCTCATGAACTTCAACCAGGCCAAGTGCAAGGTCCTGCACATGGGTCAGGGCAATCCCAAGCACAAATACTGGCTGGGGGGAGAACGGATTGAGAGCAGCCCTGAGGAGGACTTGGGCAGTGCTGGTTGAGAAGTTCAATATAAGCCGGCAATGTGCGCTTGCAGCCCAGAAAGCCAACCGCATCCTTGGCTGCATCAAAAGCAGTGTGGCCAGCAGGTCCAGGGAGGTGATTCTGCCCCTCTACTCTGCCCTGGTGAGACCCCACCTGGAGCACTGTGTCCAGCTCTGCGGCCCCCAACACAAGAAGGATGCGGACCTGTTGGAGCAGGTCCACAGGAGGCCACAAAGCTGATCAGAGGGCTGGAGCACCTCTGCTGTGAGGACAGGCTGAGAGAGTTGTGGCTGTTCAGCAACTTCTTCTGCACCTTCAGCCAACTCTGCTAGTGGAGTGGTCAGAGAAGCAGAAAAGGCCTTGACTCTGTGTAAGCGCTGCTCAGCAGTAACTGAAACATTATTATTATATTAGCAATTATTGTATTAGCAATGCTGTTTTCAGCACAAAACCAAAACACAGCACCATATCAGCTACTGGGAAGAAAATTAACTCTATCCCAGCCAAAACCAGGACAAAAGACTAATTTGGAGTAGGGAGCAATGTTTAGCAGCACAGCTATGTTTTCCAGAAATTTGTTTGTGTTTGCCACTGTTATGTGTATGTTGTAGCCTGTATAATGGAGAATCATTGGTACGTGCAGAAATTACATATACGCATTAAGAATGACCCATAAAACATATAAAGTTGGAAAGTTTAAGAAAACTTACACACTCACATTGTCTTAGTTAATATTAACTTCTACAGCAGACAGATGAGGTACCTGTGAATTATGGTGGGTTTTTTTTCCATTTCAGACTTTTTTCCTCAAGCCTTTGTTAGTTCAAAAGAGTAACATTAATTAGCTAATGTTGGCATGGTATCTCACCAAAACCCACTGAGCTAAATGAGTTTTTAAAGCACCTGGTGGAGATGTCAGAGCTTTCAAGCCTTTTGAGGAACTTTTATATGTCATTGTAATTTGATATTAGGGATTTCTTCAATTACTAAACAGTAAGTAGCTGAACACATTTTATTGGGAGCTGCAAAGCAAAGGTTGGGGGCTACTCTGCAGCAAGTTTAATTAACCCTGACATAACTCAGTGGATTTTAAGCCAGAATGCCATTCTGGTTCCTGTATGACCCTCAACTTTCACTTGCTATGCAAGAGATCATGTTGTGTCTCTTCCAAAAGTGTCTCTTTATAGCTGCTAACAGAGAAGCCAGTCAGACTAGTAAACTTTTAACTGAGGTCCCCGCTGCTGCCCTCTCCCTTGCTAGCTCTGGCATCATATTACAGTTGGATTTTAAAGCTAGGGCAGCTCAAAAATAGTGGTACCTGCAAAACAGTGACATCTACAAACTCCTAGTTGTTGTTTTTTAAAATTCTTAAAAGTTAAAGGCACATCCTTCTATATCCTAAAAAGTACCTATTTTCTTACAGCTGTAGCATTATTAAAGCACGCTCCCATATATTCTGACATGTTAAATGAAAAGAAAAAGGATATTTCAGAATGCAGATTTTCATTGCTTGAATAAGATTTCATTTTGATTTCTTTTTATGAAATCTTTGACCAAAAAATGCTCAGTGCATTGCTATGTACAAATTTACAGAGTTCATACTACTAACATTATTCTCCTGTTTGCTGAAAAGGAGAATTAAATTTAGAATGTAGAATTGAATAGTGTGTTGTGAGTGTTAGAGTGTTCCTCTTTTCTTGGAAGT
Source organism: Tetrax tetrax (assembly GCA_009806455.1). Lineage (NCBI taxonomy): Eukaryota > Metazoa > Chordata > Aves > Otidiformes > Otididae > Tetrax > Tetrax tetrax. The sequence goes on from WHYT01016971.1 coordinate 164,226, forward strand.
TAGCATAAATTTGTGCACAAAACCAGTGTTTTGTCTGAAGTTCACACATCCTGATGATGCTTTAGAAAAAGCCATCCGCCTGATACAGGCTGATACAAGGCTAGCTACACATGTCCGTATTTAAAGGAACATAAGCAAATTTCTTGCACCATCACTGTTTCCATAATGAAATCTCCTGACAGTAGGGGGAGAGGAGGGACGAGTCATACAAATGGGTAATTTGCATGCTCTCTTGCTTTCTATGACCACCAGCCCAGCTAACTTGTTTTCTATACGACAGAAAAAAGTTCAAACTTTAGGCAGGGCTTTAGAGATCCACAAAAGAAAAGCACACAGAGACAGAGAGAATAAACCTTTATCTGTTTCTATAATCCTGAACCACAGACCAGCCTGCCTCTGCAGTGAATGATCTCTGCATTTGCTTAACCTGTATTTAAACAGCTCATTCTTGTCTGACATTTTGAAGTCCTGCAAATCCTCAATAATGGCTATTACAGAAACTGATCTACTACTCAAGAAGTTTCAGAATCAAAGAAACAGGATGTATTTTTCAAATACTTAAATTAAACTCTATGCATTGTCATACTGAAAAGCACATAAATTGCATCCTCACTCATCTGTTCTGCTGCAGGAACACACCGAGTTTGTGAGAGTGGAAAGGGGTGTTTTCTTATGTAGAGCAGCCATCACTACACCGGGAAGGTTCCGTCTCCCGAACACTAAAGTAGCTGACATTAGAAAATTATGATCTGCTGGCAATTTCTCGTGCAATCTAGGGCAGAGTTAGTGACACAGTTACATGCTCAACCAGTATGATTGCCCTGTGCCTTAGTATCAGTTCTGCTCCTTCCAACATACTTCACTTCAAACATAATTTTCTTCAGTTCTTCTACCCACCTATGTACATACTGTATTATGCTACACATACCATAAAATGTACTTACCAAATGCTAAATGACTTAATGAATTCTCAGTATTTAGTATACAGGACTATGGCCATGCAAAGAAATTACTACACACAAAGTGCTCTGCTGATAATTTGTCCATGCATATACTTTTATCCTGCAACAAAGGTGAGATATTTTGATCTTCCATTGAGGACTATTCCTTCATAGAGGGTTTCCTCTCTAATATTGCAGGAAGAGTATCCGTACGCAAGAAATGGTGCATAAAGTCCATGGATATAATCTGCCACCATGGTAGTGGTCCTTGCTCATGGTTATCCACCTGACCCTAGGCAGCTCATCAGGGTGGCAAGGTGAAGACATGCCCATTTCTGTTGACAGTCTCACACAAGAAAATTATATGGCTGAAAAAGACTCCCTTGGCTCCACAGCTATGAGTAGGCACTGACAGCTGGGGTGACTAACAGAGAGTCTCTGAGGGGAGCTGGAGCCCACGCATTGGCATCTGCAGTGGGAACACAGCTGTTCTGCCACACACTCACAGAGAATTACCTTACACTTACCAGACACCTACAGCTACTGAGAAGGAGCTGACATGTGCTAACTGATCACCCCACAATAAGATGCTTTTTTTCTAATAGGCAGATCTAAGATAATGTGGTTTGTTTGTTTTTTTAACCTTTTACTATATAAAAGGCTGGTATAGATTGGATTCAATGCAGTATGTATGTTCTGCCTTAGGACTTTTTCCACACATGGCAATAAATAAAATTATTAGAAACTTTAAGATTTTCTTTGTTATGCATTGACTTTTTTGAGTTTATGCAACATTAAATTAAAGTACATAAAAGTTGCGGCAGCAGCTAAATAAACAAACTGAAAATAAAATATGGACATCAAAATAGGAACAATGATTTAAAAATAGTTTTGGAAATTCAACCACCTAACAGACTATTCACATTAAGTCACAGAATCATAGAACAGTTTGGGTTGGAAGGGACCTTCAAAGGTCATTGTTCTGGTTTTGTTTGGTGAGGGGGGGCCTAAGGTGGCAGCTTCTGTAGGAAACTGCTAGAAGTCGCTCCCCTTTGTTCAGTGGACTCGGCCGGGCCTAGGGCGGACCCACTGCTGGCCAAGGCCGAGCCGATTGGGAGCAGAATGTCCCGTGATAACGCCTCTGCGATAACGTATTTAAGAAGGGGAAAAACAGAAAAAAAAGGGAAGAGAAGATGTGAAGCAGCTGAGCAGGGGCAGAGAGGGGGAGGCGCGAGCCTTGTGGGCCTTGCAGGCCTCATCCTCTGGCCTCCCCAGGTGGCCGACTGGGCCCAACTCGGGCCTGGCCTGGCTGCAAGAAGTGGAGAGGAGATGAGATGTGAATGAGATGTAAAAGGTCCTGAGAGGTGTCTGCCTGCCTGTTGTGAAGAATTTTTCTTGTAAGAGGACAATGTCAGTGAAGAAGGAGGGGGAGGAGTAATGCTGCTCCTGGCCAAGATTCCCCTGCAGCCTGTGGTGATGACCATGGTGGAGCAGGTTGTCCCCCTGCAGCCCATGGAGGTCCACGGAGGGGCAGAGATCCACCTACAGCTCATGGAGGAGCCCACACCAGAGCAGGTGGAGGCCTGAAGGAGGCTGTGGCCCGTGGAGGGCCCGCTGGGGCAGCCGTTCTGGAGGGACTGCACCCCGTGGAAGAGATGACCCACGCCGGAGCAGTTTCACAAAGGACTGTGGCCTGTGGGAGCAGGCCCCACGATGGAGCAGAGGAGGAACAGGAGGAGTTCTTCCCCCGGCGTGAAACAACCATGTGATAGACTGACCGTAACCCCCATTTCCTCTTCCTCCCTGTGCTGCTCGGGGCGAGGGGGAGGTAGTAGAGATAATGTTAAGCCCAGGAAGAGGGAGGGGTGGGGGAGGTTATGTCATTCTCTGTCTCATTATCCTGCATTTTCAGTAATAAATGAATAGTTTTCTCCAGGTCGAGTCTGTTTTTGCCTCTGACGGTAACTTTAAGGATTTCTCCCTGTCCTTATCTCAAACCTCGAGCCGTTTTTCTTATATCGTCTCCCCCTATTCTCTCAGAGGGTGGGGGGAGTGAGAGAGAGACTGCGTAGTCTGGTCCCGATCAGGGCTGAACTATGACAGTCATCTAGTCCAACCCCCCTGCAAGGAGCAGGGACATCTCCAACCAGATCAGGTTGCTCAGAGCCCTGTCCAGCCTGAATTTGGATGTTTCCAGGGATGGGGCATCCACCACCTCTCTGGGCAACCTGTGCCAGTGTTCTACCATCCTCACTGTAAAAAAAATTTTCCTAATATCTAATCTAAATTATCTCCATCTATTTTGAAACCATTACCCCTAGTCCTGTCACAACAGGCCCTACTGAAGTCAAAAGAATCACTTCTATGGGAATGCACTCTCCTCAACATCTACAACATATAGCAAAGAGGTAGGACTGTGTGACTCGCTTCAAACTTACTAAGCAAAGCTAAGTAAAAGTAATAGAAAAAATAAGTCGTCAAAAATATATGACAAGGACAGAACCAAATCTATAATTACTTACTTCAGTGGAGTGCAATATTCACTGGCAACTGGCAAAAGCACAAGAGCCAGCAGAGAAACCACTAAATAAAGGTAATAAACATGGCTTTGTCAGTGGCAATAGAGACGTTTCTGTGGGGAAAGCATTCTTTGAATGGCACTGTCTTTGTTGTGTGTACCTAGTTTGCAAAGGATTTTAAGAACCTTCAAGATGAAAAGTAATACATACATCTCAAACACTATGCTAACTGCTCAATCATAATTTTCATCTCAGCTTCCAAATTAAAAGCCAGTGTAGTGAAAAAA